>BMAT01007661.1:841294-872223 GCA_019649035.1 Elysia marginata | reverse complement strand
CATTTACGGATTTTTTTCCCGATTAGGCCGGTAAAATTTCCCGATTTCTCGATGACTTGAGATAAAAAAATTCCGTTCCCTGGGATTTTTCCCGATATCGCGTTTCCCGATTTCGCGGGTCCGACTGTAATAGTAATAAATAACATTTAAATAGTGTCTTTTTCTTTGGTAGCTCATAGCGCTTTACCTTTAAATAGGCAAAAAATTGCACTAAATACAACAAACTTCATCGGTTTTAAATACTTGACTATGATTTTATGAAGGAACCACAGACAGATAATGTAGACTCACCTATTAAAAATTTCAAATGACCAGTTTAGTTCAGTTTAATCATTGCAGATTTGCACAGAAACTAAGCCTTTTTTCCTAGCCTGAGAATAGATCTATTGACTAATTGAATTTTAACTCTTTCTCTTGACTCTATGATCTATTGACTATTTGAATTTTAACTTTCTCTTGACTCTCCAAGCCTACTGCTTTTGTTGATACTTATTATCTGCTGAAAGTACCCTCCACCCCCCATGATCATATGCAGTAAAAAGAAATCTTGTAAACCAAAATGCCTTTTAATTGAAATGGATTTTACGGGACCCAATTAATTTAAAAGTGTTAGGGCAAGTTTACGCTCAAAACAACCTGAGTTAGACCACCACAAACCAAATGAACAAATCTAAATAAATAACACTCAGTTAGAAAGTTGACAGTCTAGAGAAAAGTTTATATACTATCAAAATCAAAAGTTCAATATACAATAATAAAAGGTGATTTAAAGTAGTCATATGAATGACGGATATAGTACAAAGGAAAGACAGAGAAGCAGAGTAAAGTTCAAATAAGATTATAGAGCGAACAACATTACTGCAACAAGAATTCCCATATTAGTACCAAAAAATATACTTACCCAAGTCACACAAACCCAAAAGCTTATCACTCCAAATAATAGAATAACCTAACAATTACGTCTAGTTTGGCCAGGATATAATAAAGTTGGAGCTCGATAAAATACCTATAGGCTTCAAATCTGACAGTAAGTATCCAGCAAGGACAGTCTGGCAATCGTGAAATACAACGGTGGGAACCGGCAAGCCTGGCTGGACGCTCCCGGAGCCTGATGAGTTAGGCAGACGGGGAAACGTTGGGAAGCAGTGCTTCAGTGACCAGCAAAGGAGTGGTAGAGAAGAGGCCCCAGAAGCCGGCTAGTGACCACAGGACGGTCAATGCAGTGCAAGTAACTGCAGGTGTTACCGTGTGTGGCCAGAGGAGACCAAAATGCAGCACACGTACCCTCCGACAGCTAACGCTGCAGCTAGGCAGCGTCAGGAGGATATCAGGATGCCAGGAAGAAGGGCACCTGACCAGAAAAGCAAAGGTGGACTGAAACGACCTCACAGTTAAGCAGCAAATTGGCTCATCAGTCGAGTGATGCAAGAGATTGAGACTCTGCTGGCTATTCTACAGCACACACAGGATACTTTCTCTACACGATGTTTAGATGTACAATAATCTAGAAATCTACAAGTAAAACACTAGCTAGAGGTAGGCATGTGCCTACAAAGTAATAGGTTGCGACAAGCTCGGGGTCAGCTACAAATCTCTGCGATGAACAATAAGAACTGTTATCATGCAAAACTCTTACCAAATTACACTATTGTCCTCAAAGAGGTTTATGAAATATATAATTAATAAAAAAAACACAAGTCCGCAGGAACTACGCCGCTGGATCCTGACTTGGAAGAATATTAGAATGACTCAACTCCTTACACTTGGAGAGATCTTACTACCCCCCAGACTGCCGCATGGAAAAATAATTACTATATCACAAAAACTTAACCACCACTACCAAAATGAGATCAGTAAGGGAAAGAGGCAGTTCGTTAAGCATTAAACGTGCAACAGGATACTCAGTACTCACAGAAGCATACGCAGTCAAGCAGTACAAACACATGCACAAACATAACGTTTCACTAGCGAGTACCAACCATAAAGTAGTAATGTGCAATAGGTCAATACAAAAATTACAAGGCCTGCAACTTGAAACCTGTCCCAACAAAGGGATATTACATCACTTTACATCAACTTTTATTTTTTATTTTCCCAAAAAAAAGCATACATTGATTTTTGAAACTTCAAGTTAGAATGTACAATAGAATGTGGGATTAAAAAAAAGATTTGATGAGAGCTGAGGTCCTTGTTTTGCAGGGATGAATTCAGTGATGCACTACTAAATTGTGAAGACAGAGAAGGAAAGGCAATGAGCTTAAACGCAGACACCAACTTTGAAAATGGAGAGGATGAAGAAGCAGATGATGAGGATGAAGGTGATGAAGATGAATATTGTGACATGCAAAATGCAGGCAGTGATGAACCTCATTCAATTCAGGTAAACATTTTATGGGCATTATATATTCTTTTTTTTTGTCTTAATTTATATTTTTTCAATGTACAGGAACTTATCCTGTCTGACAGGAGGTAGTCATATAAATGACGGATATAGTACAAAGGAAAGACAGAGAAGCAGAGTAGAGTTCAAATAAGATTATAGACCATGGTGGTTTTCCTTTCAAACCAGAATACTCAATGATTTGATATGCAAAACCAGTTATGAACCTTATTCTACATATATACTCATCATTCTGATGGGTTAATTTTAACATAAAATAGTGTCTTTGAAGAGTGTTGAAAAGAAATTCTACATCCACATCCATGCAGAAATAACATAGTCAATTTTTCATTTTTACTTAAGTGGATACAGAGACCTGGCCAAACTTTTGACATTTAGACCTGGGATATCTTTCAGTTTTACTTTGTATGAGCTCATAAACTTTAACTTTAAATCATAGTTTATAAAAAAACTCCCCAGTGTTAGCAAAAGCTGAAAACCTTTAGTTTTAGTATGATTTGGCAGCTATGTCTCTTGGCTATTAACTATTCATGGTAGTGATCTTGTGCCTTAATGTATCTTACATTCAGCCTTGATATGATTTATTTTTGTCTTACATAAAGGATCCAGCTTTTCTTCTAGAAGCAATGCACGACCAAAGAGAACATTTGAGGCAGCAGCATGTTTTCATAGAGCGGCTTAATCATCATAGTTGCAGCCATCAGCAGGCAGGAAAAAATGTGGGAGGCTGTCCTGTAAGTTAACCTCTAGAAATAAGTGTATTTAGTCTCAAATTATCTCAGGATAGTTGAATAAATGTGTATAAGGCATTATTGGGGTTCTTATTGATGCATTATAAAAATAATATTTACAAGTTGAAAGGTGATTCACCTATATGAAATTCACTACAGAAATAGGTTCTAAGTTTAGTGACTTTTGAAAATAATTTGTTTTTGTTAAAGTAGCCATCATATGTTTGATCATGTTTTATCAATTTAATCCATTTTCTGAATATTATTTTTTTTTCAAGCTTATGACATAGTATTTGGTTTTGGCATGCTTTGAATAAAAAATTCTCTTGCTTTTCTTTTGATCATCGTTTAAAGTCTCCTTTACATCACTTTTGGTTTCTCTGCATTTACTAGCCAAAAGCAAAAAATTTCTTTATATTTGAAGTTGTAGATAAAAATGATGTAATTCTTAATAATATTATCAGTCTCAGATCTAACTTTTAGATCTTAGATCTAACTTATGATTTCTTGAACTATCTTCCTCATCAAAAACTTGATCTTATATGAACCTTATTGGTCTTTTACGACCACTAGACCTAACATCTTTTAAACTTTCAACATGGCTGGAAAAGTAAGTATTAGCCTTCAACCTGACCAAAAACAATCTCAGAATGGGACGGTTTTACTTTTAGTCATGCGGGATGTATTGGTGTTATATGTCTGCAAGTTCAGGATCTTTTCAAATGGCAATATGTCTGCATTCACTTAAAACTTTGAATATTGACAATTCTTATAGTTACATTTTTAGTTTTGTCAAAGTCTCATGGCTTATGCATTGATAAATTTGAAGAGTTTTCTCGCAATATTTTTTTAACTTTAAAAAAAAAAAATTCAGTTCCAGCCACCTATAAACCAGAAGTTGTCCAGAGAGCTTGATGCAGAAATTGCAAGGTCTGGCATTTTGTCCAAGGGTTTAGAGGAATTGGCAAGCAGTGACATAATAGGCATTGCAGAAGAAAGTGCCGACAGCAAAAGTGGCAGTTCAGGGGATATGAATAATGGCTCTTTGAATCCGACTTTGTGTGCTGCGTGTCAATGTCACGCTTGTCTAAAGCAAAGCGGACATGTCGTATCCACATCCCTCCCTCTTCAGGTAATTTATACTTTATTTACAATCCTTTATTAATGGCACAACTATACACTGTGTCCAAACAGCTTGCAAGGATGTGAGACTTTCATAGTACCGCAATTTTTGTCCAACAAAATAATGTTCTAGGCCCGTGTGACCAGCTTACTGTAGACCTGTGATAGTGAAAGCTTCATGACTTTGTGGGATAGTGAAATTTGAAATGGTTTTATTTCTAATTCCTAAATATTCTGCACCTTTTAATGTTATCTAACTATGCTTTGGCAGAGTTGTAAAGTAACATTCAAACACTTCATTTGTCTTAAATTGTGTAAAATGTAGACTTTAGAATCTAAGTGCCAGTCTTGGCTGATGCTTATTTGTGTGGATCAAGCTTTCAAAAGAAAAACCCACCTCAGAGTTTCAAGTGAGATGGTTCCAGGAAGTTTTAGTTTTGTTCTCATTGCTTATTTTTATCTCGTTTAGTCCTTTGCAAAGAGGCATGCAGATTGAAAGGAGAAAGGATTTAATTGACAGAGAGACTAGACAAGTGTAAGTAAGGTATGAAGCAGGGAGAGTATTTTGTATGCTTTTAGTGGTAAGTAGAGGTCCTAAGCAAGTCAGAGGTATGGTAGGCACAAAGCACATACAAGGTTAGGCTTGAGAAAAGGCCTTCTTACTTCTTTACCACAATACATCTTAACATGGTCTTTGTCAAATGTCATTTGCATTTTTTCTCTTGTTTTTTGTCATAATTAGATTCATAATCTACAATAAACATTTTGACTTGTTGAAATACCTTTGATGGACAAGAAATGAACTTCTTTGTTTATGCTTAAATAGGTGGCGGCCTCACCTTCTCCTGCAGACCTACACCTGTATCCTCACATTCATGGGCTTCCCCAGCAAGATCCCAAGAATTACATGTTGCCACATCTTATGTCCTCCATCAAACTCCCTGTAAAGATTGACTTTGATGACACCAGTGGACTACAAGAACTATGCAGGTGAATTTGAAACAGAAATAAGTGTAGAGGTCGGCAGTTTATTTTTCTCAAAAACAAAAGGTGAAAGTCTTTGAAAATTAACAAATGATGATGGAAGTTTGTTTAACTAGTCTTTATTAGATCATGTCGTGAAACATTCAAAGCATGGAATCATATAGACACCTAAAAATGGGGTTAATGTAAAATTACATTTAATGTACATATAATTGACTTGATTGCCAAGGTAAAACGTAATGGGCTCATTTAAAAAAAAATGTTTCTTGACAGTATTGTGGGTTGACTTCTATTTTTTTCATGAGTCCTATCACTGTCTGAGACAGCAGCTCACTTATAGACTATCTTTGACTTTATCTTAGCTTTTGATTTACAATAATTTTTGTTTCATATTATTATGGAAGCTTCTTCTTTAGTTCCTTTTTCATGAACAAAATTCTGCTTTTCGTTCAACCTTCTGAGAGGTGGCTCTGTAAAGTTTTTTTTTTCATGAAGCTGTAGGTCTCTAATTTGGTACTATTTCTATATTGTTTCTGCTGTTATCGCCTCTCTGTAATGGATCCTCTACTTTGAAAAAACTCATGTTCTACCTAGTTTTCAAATTTGTTTCGTCAGATGTTAGACTTTTTTGTCTTGATAAGTAATAAATCAAACTGTTTGTAACTATGCCCCTTTTCCTCTCAACTTGAAATTCAAAACTTTTAATATTCTTTCTAAAAGTTACTGCATTAGCATGGATGTGAGACCATCAGCCTTTGGCCAACCAAGATCTCAGGGTACTTTCTACAGGCCACTATCAATTTAGCCTGCGAAAGTGAACAGGTTTCCAAAATCTTGAAAAAGTACTTGAATCTTAGCCAACAAGTTTTTGATGATTTCTTGAATCTTGTAATTGGTCCTGAAGCGTAAAGCCCTTGAATATTATTCTTTGGTGAGCTGAATTGCATGAGCTACTGGTTCATTCTTTTTTCTTTTTAGTGTATCAATCTCTGCCAGTATCGGTAAACCCAGTCTGTACAGGTTACCTATGCTTAGTTCCAAGTATCAGTCGAATCCGGGTCCATTGCGGTGCTATTTTTGCCCCCTTTTCAGCCATTAGGTCATTGATCTTCTGTTATTTATGATCTAACAATGTAGGCCCTATCTTAGTACCGGTACACATTTCTATATTTACTTCCGTGGTAGCCTCACAAAGTCACAAGTTTCCATGCTTTAAAGAAATAAAAAAAGAGAGAAAGGACAAAAATCACTATGCCCATGTGTGATATCTGGCAAATGTGTTGATTTCAATTTTCATTAACTCAATTGTTTGTCTTGATGAAGCGAGTGTCAAAGGATCTAAAATGTTTAATATACCATTCAGCAATTGTAAAACAGCACCCCACCCTCCCCTCTTCAACTTTTCCCATACACACACAGTAGGCTCACATTTTTCAAAAACAACAAAAAAAACATACATAAAAATGGGACAACATGGTCTTCTCAGATTATTACTAGGTAGGCATCGCATTCAGGAGATCAAAGGTATGAGATGAATATATCATGCCCATTAGCCCTTTCTAGAAAAAAAATTCTCATTGCCATACCCCTCTGCTGAAACTGAAACTCACCAAACAGTTTTCAGTCTCTCAAAATGCTGTTGTCTTTGCTTTCCTTCTTGTCTCTTTTTCCCCATTTAGGTCTATACTAGCTCACCTCCTCTGTCTCTGGCTGTGTGTGTGTGTGTCTTCCTGCCTCTCTGTTTCTCCCAAATATCCCTTTCTTTGATGTTCCTGCTCCCTCTTCCCCCATGACTTTACTTTTCTTTTCCCTCTTCTTTGCATCTGGAAATCTCCCCTTTATCTTTCTTTTTCAGCTTGACACACTTAAACAGATACACTTATTCTCTTTTTTTATATCAGGGGCTGAAAGTTAAATGGAAGCTTGCAAGAACTTGTTTTTTTTTAGTTGAATTAGTTAAATCGATGAGCTGCTGTCAGACTGGTACAAGTATATTTCTTATAAATTATTTAAATGAGGCATAATCATGTAGAAGGCGAGGGAGTGGTGTGAAGCTTGTGTTGTGTCAAAGTTTTGATGCTATCCATAGACAAAACATCCCTGATCAACAATATTGATATGTACTTCATGTTACTGAGGCATAAGCCGCATTTGTCATCAATGCTTGTGGTCACCCTGTAGGGATGGGCGTGTATGCACTCACATGTTTATTTTCATGAAAACTGTAATCAGTGAATGTATTGAGTTATTTGGGTTCTTTTTAATTTACTGATCCAAGAATACTTCTTTAGTGACCAACTGTCACTAATCCTAAGGACACTGCATCAATATATGCTTACATACACCAAGCTTTAGGGTTTATGGATGCAAATCTAATAATGCTGTGAGAAATATAGAGCCTGTGGGGGGAAAAGAACACACTAAAATGCAAAATAGTCATTGTGTGTAGTTTATAGTCCAATTAAAAAAGCATCTGTATATTTAGGCAGTAAAAATGTTCATGCTTTGCAAGGAGACATAGCAAATATAAATCACTGTTACATAATCTCAAAGTCAGTATTTTGTGGAGATCTCTGTTTGCTATTACTTTAATTTGTTTTTGCTAATATCTTTCCTCTCACAATTTAGCGACTGGGACAGTAAAATGCAGCCCCGCCCAGGTTCCTTAGCTGCTCAACATCAGCACCAGCATCACCATCGTCTTTCAAGCCACAGTTCTAATTTGCTTCCTCCACCAACACTTGACCCGGCTGTTACACCGTTTACCTTTGATTTTGCATCCCACCTGGCCACACATACTACCCATACATCTACAACAAATACAACCAGTGCATTCAAATCATTAAGTGGTAAACATTTTGCTTCTTCTATCATGCCTGCACTGAGCAATGTCGGAAATATTACCTCTGAGGGAAGCTCCGTTGATCCAACAAGACCCCTAGATTTCACATCTCTTGTGAAAATTCCCCAGTCTTGTCTGAATGGAACTGGAAGCTTTCCTGCTTCGCCTTTTCCGGTCCCTACTTTGTCTGTGTCTTCTTCTTCAACCTTATCGTCTGTTTCGGGAGCTCCTGTGACCTCCTCCATTACCACTGCCAAAGTGAATGGAACTTGTCAGGGGCCACCATGCTCAAGACCAACACCTCTTGGAGGCAATGCTTCCACTAGTAAATGGGAAAAGGGCCACCTGCAGCACTGCAAGAAATTTACAGGTGTTGGGCACCCCAACAAGCAACAACTTTTACCTGGTGCTGTTGGGCAACAACACCACTCTCAACACAATTTGTCCTCGGGCTCGCTTGCAGGAAGCACCCAACCTTTTTCAAGCACTGCCCTAAAAAACTTATTTCCTAACCACCATCAGCAAAAAGAAGACTCTAAAGGCAAGAATGGGCCACTATCTTCTATAGCTGCCAGTTCAGGACTCCGGCCTGGTGGAATTTCAAGCCAGTCTGAGGGTGGAGTTGGCAGGCCAGCTCCAGCTGTTTCTTCTACAAATGGGCCGCCTGGCTCTGCACAGGGTCCAGCTAGCAACAACTCTAGTGTTAACAATATTGGAGTGGGAACAGTCCCATGCAATGACCCAGAGTGTGAGGTGCATAATGGGGAGGATAACTGTGACAGTGTGGATGATAGCTGTTCGGAAAAAAGCTCTAGCACTACCACCTCTAATCAGAAAGAGGGGAAATACTGTGATTGCTGCTACTGTGAATTTTTTGGGCACAACAATGTGAGTGAATTTTTTTTTAGACATTTTATAGGAATGCCAAATTTGAGATTATTTCAGTTTTTATCATCCATTAATTGTTAACTGCCAACATGTTTCTGTCATTTTTTACAAGATATAATGCTAGGCTAATTTTTAGTTTTTTTCTTCTTCAAAATCCTTGTTAGGTACTAATGAATATGGGATGAAGAAATTATTTATGCATTTTTGTGTCCGATAATATCATGAATCCAGGCCAATGTTACTTTTCTTTGGCTAAAACTGAAACACAACAGACGATAGTTCTAAAAATAGTCAGTGATAGTTATGCACCTTGTTTTACTGCCAAAACAAAGCACCTCATCCAAGTAAAACAGATGTGATTAGGCGTTTTTTTTTTGTTTGAAAGTTATCTGTTCTCATTTTTTTTAATGATGTCAAAGAATAAGAAATCCTAAATGGACTAAGTGGATCATCTTCATCATTATAATCTTCATCATCATCATTTTAATAATAATCATAAAATGATAATAATATTAATGGTGAGGATGATGGTATTAATAATTAAATAGCACTGTAAGCCTAAACATGATAAGTTTAATAGTATTGTCAGGAAAATTTGAATAAAGGTAATAATTTGACTGCTTGAATTATTATTATTAATCAATCTGACTTTTATATTTTATTCTCTTTCTTCTACCTCTTATTTTTTTTTATATATAACAACAAAACACATGTATTATCAGAGAAACATTATAAATACATGTAGGTAAATATTAATGAACATAATTTAACAACAATAGTGTTGGAAAAAAAAACAGCAATGATTTCAATTTTAAAAGTATAACGTAATAATAATTAACATCATCATCATTAATACTAGAGACCATGCGTGACGATTATGTATGACATAAGAAGACCCATAGGTAGAAAGGGTTTTTGGCTAACAGGCCCCGTTAACCCATCAGCCATCCTGGATTTCCTACTTTTGGGCTTCACCCTCCTGAGCAGTCCGATAATGCATGGTCTCTAATATTTATGTCACCCACCATTCATGCATTTTGCTTTGTTATTGTTAGTAGTGGTTGAATCGCAGTATGTCAGGAAAAATAAATCATGGTGTATCTCTTTAGGGAATTTGTCCATTATGGAGTTCATATTTTTTTTCGTAGGATAATGGGCTTTTAAGTATCTTTGCAGACTTATTTAGATTTTTTAAAGTTTTTGCATTTCTGATTCTGCTCAAATATTATTTTGTTTCTCCTTAAGTTATTTTACTTTTGATCCTCAGGGTACATCAGCAAAAACAAGTACCAACTATATTGAAACAAAGGACAGGCTGAGAAAGAAATTAAAAAATAGGGTAAAAATTGCTTTTTCAATTTTATTTTTTATCTTTTTATGTTTTATCTCCGTATTGTATTATCTGGTCTGGAATCTAAATCTAAAATACATTTTCATCTGAACAAGGTTTAGTCGACATGCCAACCTAATTTTCCTTACCAGATTTTGCACTTGTTATCAGTATTAACTTACCACTTGTATAGCGCTCCTACAAAATGGGGGCTTAGATAGCTCAGTTGGTAGAGGCCTCGCTCCATGGCCCAGAGGTCGTGGGTTCGAGCCTCAGCCGAGCACAGTCCGGGCCCCTACTGGTTGGCTCGGTGTCAGTATAATGTGACCGGCTGAGGCTAAGTCATGGTATCCCCGCTAGTCTCTGGGTGGCAGCCGTTAAATTGTCATTGGGACCCAAGCCCTGAGAGCACCTTTGAAGTAGAATTGGGCTTGTAAAAATACCCTTCAATCAATCAACTCCTACAAAATAGTCGACTGAATTACTCTGCTATTCCAATCGCAAAAAAAAATTTAATTTTTATAATGGGGTCAAAAGGCTACAAAGGTTTTTTTTTATTTTGGTTTATATTGAAAGTTAATGATTATGTTCTTCATCATCTCTTACTAAACTGAGGTCTGTGACGACACACACAGTATATATTTCCCCACCTCCTAGACACACAAAAATTGGCACATAATTGTTAAAAGCAATGATTTCCCTGGCTATATTAGTTTGACAAAATGTGCTATGTTTTTTGCATGAGAGATGAAATTGGTTAATGCATTTTTTAAAGGACAATTACATAAAACCTCGAGAGGTTTTTTCGTACAACAGGCCTACTTCATTGTATCTTCAATTTCCTCTGAACTGAGTAAACACACACTGTATGGCTTCTTTTTTTGGCCTAGACTTAGGTCTAGATTCTAGGTCTGTGATTATTTGGACACAGAAAGGTAAAGGTCAAAGTCCACATCTACTGATCTAGATAAAGATTTGTAAGTCTATAATGTAGGTTAGGTGTAGAGATTTGTGTGAAGATAGTCTAGATCTAGATCTTGGTTATACTGGTAGCAAAGTACTGCCCCTATTGCTGTTGGATAAGGTGCAATTTTTTTTTGTACACAAGTTCAAATATAGATCTATGCTAGGTGAAAAAAATTATATTAAATGAGTGAAATCTTTCGTTTGGAAAATGTATAAAAATGCCCAGACGTGGTCTTATTTTTTTTAATTTATAATTGCACAGATGCAAACAAGTTAATTGAGAGATCTTGGAATTTTAAATGTGAACATGCTGAAATAAAAAGTAATTAAGAGATGAATAGTTTTTTCTTGCACATTGCCAGGGTCTGCCAGGGTTTTCTTGTTTTGTTTTATCTTTGTTTCTTCACCTTTCACATGCATTATTTGATTTGGTGTCTTTTTTTCTCTTACTTTTCAAATTATCCAAATGGACCGTTTTTCTTTAAAAGGATGTATACCTGTCAGCTTCAGGAAATTAGTGGTTTCCAGGCCTATATGTGGGCCAAAGAATTTTACAAGCTCTTTAGAAGACTCCCAAACTTCTCTTTTTCCTTGTGTAACATTACTAACAAGGCTTGGAGTTGTACAAGCTTCAGTTGTTTTTGCTGTGTCTCCTGGTTTTGTATTTCTCTGATTCCCGATATTAAACTTTCTCTAGTTTGTTAAAAGTCACCTTTTATGTTAAAATCTTTGTGGTCCTTCCACCTTTCTCTCGCAGTAATTCTGATAATTTTTTTTGGTTTCTTGGTATGCGATAATCGTTTCTTCCTGTTCCAATTGGGTGCCGTTTGGCAAGGTTATAAAGATTTCCGTTGCCTTTAATATTGCTGCTTCATGGTTCATGGTATGCACAGGAGGATGGCCCTTACCTCCAGCAGTCTTTGTGTTATGGTGTCTAGCTCAGGGTCTTTGGTACTTTCTTAAATTTGTAGAGCTGACCTAGTGTCACTAAGTATAACAACTTTTGATGCTTTGAAGATTTTGTCCTTGATAAGGTTTAGGGCTTCCTTGATACAGACATTTAACTTTTCTGAAAATGTTGGTGTCGGGGGGGGGCGAAGAAGATAGCCTAAAAGAGAAACACTCTAAACTAAATAAACGGTTTTCACTTTTCAATCTTTGCCAACATTATGTAAAATTCCCAAGGTAGACACTAATCATTGGATAAAATAACTTAAACATTCTTGATCTTCTGACACGTATAAAGTTTTTGTATAAATTTCAAATAATTTTAAAATTATTTTGCAGCAGAGTGAAGGCAAGAATGGCATGAAGAAAGACCTGTGTAATGATAATACACATGATCCACTGGAAAAGAAAGGCTTGGAGGGTCTGCTGAGATTTATAAATGGCACAGATGATGTGTCTGAGTGCAAAACAAAGGCCAAAGAGATTTCAGCAAAAGCTGCAAAACGAGCAAGGCAGAAACAAAAAAAGGTTGGTTTATCTCTTATAACAAGAGCTCTTGTTTGATATTTTTTGTAAGCTCTAGTTACTAGTCTTGACACTGAGGCTAAAATTTAAAGATAGATGTTTCTAAGCTTAGGAGTAAACATTGAATTTTAAGAATGCTTGCTGCATTGTTCATTCTTATATATATTTTGTCTTCCAACCAGTCAAAAAGAGCCTTAGGTCAAAATTGGAATGTAGTCTGATATTGGTATTACAGAAAAGCTCTTTCATGCTTATGTATTAAGTTATAGCTCTATGTCGGCAAGGTTAAAACTTGTAAAATTTCAGAAAGAAGAGAAAATTGCGTTAAAGTTTAGACAAGTGCACAGGTATAAAGACCTTAGCGATAATTAATACTAATGAAAGTTAAGACACATTAAACATATTTCAACATGAATCAAGTTAAAACTAACCAGAAACGGTTAGAGAAGGGATTTTTTGCATATTTTTAATATTGCTGAACCCCAATTATATTGTCGATTTCAAATAACTCTGCATTCAATATCCCTCTTAGGCAGTGCAAAACACTACGTACATAGTAAGACTAAGCATCATAGGGAACGGCAAAACCAGCTGATTTGAGGACATACAACGTACTTCAGGTCTGCATTTTGGCACGAAAAATAGGACGTACAGCATACGTTATGTTACGAAGGGGTTGATGTCTAAAATTAAAAAAAAATTGACTTCTGAATACCTACTAAACTTCAAACCTCAAAACTAGGCTTTGCGACTTATGACTCATTTGGATAGAATGCAAGACCATTATATAATTATGGATTGTTAAAAACTCTTGCTGCCAAGTTCAGGTTTATTGAAGTCTCTGGAGGGTCAACAAACATATGTGCTGAAAGATATGTGACAAGAATCAAATCAACTAAGCTTTGAAGAGGGATGTAAATCTTTTAGATAAGAGCTGATTTTAGCATATTTGTTCATTTTGCATTTCAGCTAATATTTTTTATTACTTTATTGATTAAAAAGAAAGTCTGGAAGTCACCTGCTGAGTGATATTACTCTCACGTTCATAGGCTTTGACTATTGCCCTTTTTCCCAGACTAATCTGGAGTGTCTAAGAATAACTAAGAACTAAGTTTTGAGTCTTCAGCTAGGCTTGTTTCACACTAGAGTTTCAGCAGTGCTGAACCTTCTTTAATTTTTGTAATTCAGCTGTCTCCCCCCAAAAACCTGAAGCTGAACCCTTGCCTTGCAAACCTAGATAAGTCATAGACCTTATATTTAGTCTAGATTTAACATGTAGATAGATCTAAATGGTGTTCAAGGCCCGATGTGTTCTATTGGCAGCCAAATTTTAACTTTCGAGTATCTCTTTTGGCTTCAACCAATCACAGCTGTATGTTATGGCTTCACAGCTGTAGGGCTTTTTTTTTCTCCGAAATTCTTTATTGAAATGTAATGAAAACTTGTGTGGATAATCAGGAATATCTCCAACATTGAATCTATGAAAGATAAAGGTATTGGTTTTTGTTTTTTTTTTTGCATTTTCTAAAAAATATAGCTATTTTTTCTGTGCTGGAAATTTCAGTTTCACCTAAAGTCTATTTAAAGATAGAAAATTATGCCTTTTTTAAAAACCAAAGAAGGTTCATTGTTATTAAAATTGAAGGATTTAGTAATTTTAACTTCAAAAGTAACATACATGTCTGACTTGTTGAGGTGTGGTCCTGTTCTAGCACATGAAATAAAAAAGAGTCTTGCACCATGTTCAGCTTTTTTTTTCATTTGTCATTTACAATCCCTGATTTTAAGCTCTGCTGTTATTGCCCCCAGTTTACCTGTTGAACAGTTCCCACTTTTATAGCATCTTGCCCAGTCTAGGAGTTTGCTCCTTACAATATCCACATCATGTCCCTCAGTTCTATAGCCTTCACTAATATCTGCCTTCTAGTTCAAGTCTTTAATCGTATTAAATAAAAACAAACAAACAAGAAAGCAAATCCCCCAAAGATTTCTATAAGTAAAATCGATAAAAAATTTAAAGTATTTTTCTTAAAAAGTAGCTATAAACAATTTGAGCCAGGTTTTACCCCAATGCTCCTGTTTTCTTGTCTTAATACATTAAAAGTCATTTAATTTATTTGTAGGATTACAAAGACT
Organism: Elysia marginata; assembly: GCA_019649035.1. Lineage (NCBI taxonomy): Eukaryota > Metazoa > Mollusca > Gastropoda > Plakobranchidae > Elysia > Elysia marginata. Next base: position 857,350 of record BMAT01007661.1, on the reverse strand, counting down.
CTTTGCAGCCCTGTAAATAAATGAAATGGCTTTTCAAGATCTTTTACTATCTTTTTGTTTGCAATCTATGAAAGATTGCGCCACCAAACACATTTTATTTATTCTTAAAATTTTGAATTTTCAAATCTTTAAAGGACCCATCACAAACACATATCATTTTCTATCTCTGACTACCAGAGGTGGTAACAGATTGTAATTGGAACTCAACTGATGATTGCAACTAGATTCATTGTTTATTTTTGTATCAAAGGTTTTAAGTTTACTGGGCATTGAGTCCAGTTCACTTTTAATGCTTATTATTTTTTGTTTGTGTTTTGTGCCTGAGTATTCTTACTTCACTCAGCAGCCTGGATTATGAAAACAACTCACTCACCTCCAGTAATTTCAATCACTGTCAGTCATATAAGTTAACATTTTTCTTGATGCCTGTAGGAAGTTTACACAATGACCTCAACTGATAGTGATTTTGTGGTGAAATTTCACTTAGATTGTAATTGGGCCCTTTCGGTAATCTTCTGCTGCTACTTATGTGAATTTTTTCATTCCAATATTTCATTGTTTAAAATATGGTTTCACTGAAATGGATATTGGAAGGATTTCCACAGAGGAGCACCACCTTAAACAAAAAGTATTTTTCGTTGGGAAAGGAAACAAATGTTGCTTTGGTGCTTTCTATCTTACTTTTACTTTTTTTCGGCTATTGCCTCAGAATGTGTTAGTAAATGCATACAAATTCAATACACAACAGTTATACTTATAATAAAAAAAAGTCCAGTGTAAATAACTGTAATTTTGATGGCCTATTTTCAAAATAGACACATGATCAGCATTTTGAGAATTTAAGAACCCGTGTTTGCCTTAGAATTTTTAAAGGTCGTGAACTTAAATATTTGCAGAATTCAACAATTGAAATTTCTGGTGCCTCCAGTTTATTATTTATAATTACTATCTTTTATGAAAAAAAAGACCAAAACCTTCAAAAAGATAACTATTATGTACATATTAATAATAATATGAAAGCCAATTTAAGGGTATTCAACCTAAGAGGAGCTTTTGTCATCGCTGCCTAAAATCTAGGTTCAGTTACCTACTGACCTAGGAGTTGCAACATATAAATAAAAATGGCTGTTGGAATATTGAAAATTGTCTGTTGAAGTCTTCAGTCATGTTTTTCATTTCAACTAGCTCTATCATTTAGATAAATTTTCACACTGCATTGTAAGTACAGTCATGCTTGACCTCCTCAAAACACTGATCTCTTGAAATCACACCTTCATCAAACCACTTTGTTTTCCTTGGTCAATTTGCTATTTCATCCTTTATAATTTCCACTGTTTGTGGATGTTGAACTAGTTTGAGCAACACCAATTCCTCAAACTATTTGCATACCAAATTACCACAAACATTGACAGAACAAAATATGGTCTACAACCATCCTTTATGCCCCTCTCAGCCGTCTCTGCGTTACAACAAAACTTAGCACTTTCCACCTGTCTGCCTACACATGTACACTAATTTTTGCTTCAACTGGATGGGCTTTTCACAAGCACTGCTAAATGCCAATGTTCTTTTCCCCTCCCACCGCTGGCCCTACCCCATCTGTGTAAACATTGTGGTCCTAAGCCACACCGTAACTTGACATTGATAGGCAGAGACAGACAATACTGTCTGTCAATCATTCACACCCAAACATTGATGACTCCCCATCACCCTACCCATTCTTTCTCACCGTAAATGAGCAGACGTTCTAAGATTTGCTGTAGACTTTAGGTGCTACAGGGAAAGTGATTGAGGCCCATAAAGTTATCAAAAAATTGTACCATTCAATTTATTCCACTCAAAGACCTAATTGTAAAACCTATTTCTGATATATACTAGCTTTTAAAATTGAAATGAGCAGAAAGAGAAAAGTTTGACTCTTGATTTAAAACATCAAAGTTTTGCTGAGGGGAATGGAGGAAATTTTTCTCAAACAGAAATCTTTAAAAAATAGGCCATTCCTAAGTCAGGGCTTTCAATTTTCGTGAAAAATGGAGATGAGATTGAGGAGACAGACTGCCAACCAGACAGGAAGTGTCAAAGACCTTGTTTTCAAAGACTGTAATCAGTTAATGACTAAAAAATTTATAATTGCCCTTGAAATCTGAAGTTTAAATAAGCTTTCCTCAAAAACATAAAAATTCCTCACTGAATTTGAGGAAATTACGTATGGTTTGTATTATTTTAATGAATCATTGTTCCCCCGGCGAAAGTCCTCCCTGGATATTTGTAGAAATTGTAACTTCTCAACTGGAAAAAAATATTGGTTTAAAACATGTAGATCTATGTCCATGGAAAAAGAACTGAGCATTTGAAGGTTGACATTTCTAAAGCTTTTCAACTCTCCTTTTAAGAAGGTTGTAAGCCATGGGCAAAGAATAGTTAACATGTCAAGTTTATCTTGTAAAAATTACCTTGTATTTTATTCAAATTACAGTTTGATACTTATGATGTAAGTTGCTGCAAATCCAATGGCTTCTATTGTATGAACATTGCTTGCATATTTTCTTCTTAGGGACTATTGTGGCCTGTCCTGGACATCAGGCTTTGCAACACCTGAAATAATATACTTTTTGTTATGCTTCCACAGATGGAAGAAAAAGCAAAATTTGAAGAGACCTTTCATCAAAATCCAGCAGAAGCAATTCAATTTCTTAGGAGCCAGCAACCAACTACGCCTGGTAGTGAGATAAACATAGTGGTATCAAGGTGTAAGAAGGAGACCGCATATTCTAAAAAGGAAGCACAACTTGATAGGCCACAAGAGGCAGATAAAGCTTCATTGTCTTCCAAATCCATTGGCTGTGTCTCACAGGTTCCAGTGAGTGGCATTGGTTCAGGTAGCAAAATTTTAACGTCAAGTAAAGAAATCCTTAAACCAAACACTGCAACTGGCCAGCATCAGCAAGATAAGCAGTGTCAACAGCAGTGTACAAGTAATCGTCAGGTAGAACAAACCTCACAGCCAAGCAACCGGGGCCAAAAAGGACAGCAACATTTACAAAAGCAACAGGGGCACCAAAAACAGCAATTGCCAACTGGTAGGACTGTAAATGGTAGCTCTTCAACAGAATCGCCAGTCAGCAAAATGTCAAGCCCTTCTAAAAATCGCACAACTCCTAATTACAAACCTTATCCACTTTCCACTGCCTCTAATGGTATGAGAAATGGACAGGTAGTGAACAGTTTCTGTGATATCAGTAGTAAACCGAACCCTGTGACGACTCTTCATCCTACCCCTGCCGTTACAGGGCCTGTGAATAAAACAGTAGTGATAGATAGTCCTGGCACAGGTACAGGCAGTGGCAGTTCAGCATCTCAGTCACCTTCTTGTGGAACTAAGACTGATCAGGTGAGGACTTTTTGCTTAATGAATAATTTAACAAATCAAAGATAAATGGGTGTCAGTTATTTACTAGGTTAGAATATTGACATTTTTATAATGGCCTTTAACCAAGACTTGGTAAAATTGAAAAGCGTTACTTCAAAACTAGGTTCAGTCCAGTTTAGTGAAATATTACTTCTCCAGAATCTACTGAAGTTTAGAAAAATTTATTTTGTTGCAAAATAGTGTGTTGTAAAATCAAACACATAGCTATGGGCCATTTTGCTTTTTGACAAAAAGGTTGTTTGTCAAAAGTTCTTGAAACAGGTTTAATCAAGTTTTGGAAAAACACTCCTTGACATCATTTTGTTTTGAAGTATTATTTCTCCCTGGGGGCCATCATTTAGCTAATAGATTGCATTTATTTAGTAAAGGCATATGCAAATTTTAAAGCCTGTAGCAACTGTTTAAAAGAACCGCTACAGAGAAGTTCATGGTTTATCACTTAAAAATTATAGTGTTGTAATTGTGTTTAATATGTAAATGTGTAATAATGGATTTATGTAGTGCCAAATACTCTGCCATCCACCATCTGGAAAAAAGCCGGGTCCAGTTATATTATTTCCGTTCAGAAATTACCACTTTTCTATTTCCTGTGGGCCTAGTCCCTTCGCTTCGAGTACAGGGAATCTACATGTAAAGATTAAGGCTTCCCAGTTCTTGTTTCTTTTACTAAATTTAGATGCTGTAGTGAATGGCCTCTGGCTCCCTTGCTAAAGTATGGAAAGAACATAATATTATTGTTATAAACTTTTGAGTTTTTTTTGTTAGTTTAACCCATGCCAAAGAAGTTTTTCACATCCACTGAAATTCTGAATCGAATGAGATTGCTATACACGCACACTACAGCCCAAGTCATGTCTTCAGACGGCTAAACTAGCAGAAGGAATAGAAGGACTTTAGTGCCATAACTCTATAATAATCGCTGTGGTCTTTCATGAGGAAAACAGCAGAGGAGGAACAAAACATGGGATTTATCCTCAATAGAACTAGAAGGCAACACTGAGCAAAAGTAATTTGCAATGCTGATTTTGATAATGACTTGGCATTTATGTTCAAAAGCCTAAACCAAGCACAAATATTATTTACTAGACTAGAACAAATAGCAAGGCAAATGAGAATCAAAAGCTCCAAAAATGAATCTATGTCCTCCAATCAAGATAAAGAACTGAAAACGATAGTTGAAGATGTGCTAAACAAAGTAAAGGACTTGCAATATTTGGGAGCATGTATAAATACCTGCATGCTCAAAGGATAGAAATAACAGAATCTGAATGGCTTGGGCAGGGCTATCTAGATAAGATAAAGTAGGTAAAATCTGGAGATTAGGATTGAACAAAGAACTGAAGATAGTTTTTAAGAGGGGCCTTAGGAAGAGTTATAATAATATATGGATCAGCAACATCAACACTAACAAAGTCAGCAATCATGAAGCTAGATGGCACATACACAAAGACGCTTCTAAAGACTCGTTAGAGTAATCAAGGAATAACATGACAGATCAAGATCTCAGATAAAGCCTTGGGCTTATACTGTAAACTGCCAAGCATCACGACCACAATAAAGGAAATCCACCTCAGATTCAACAGACACTGCCAGAAAAAGAAATAATACATGAACTGATCCTATGGGAACCTAAACATGGGAAAAGGAGCCTGGGTGGACAGCAATTTACATACATTGATCAACTTGAACAGGACACAGGAATACTGTGGGATAATTTTGGTTCCGAAATGGAGGAATCAGAAAGAAAAAGATAGTTATTTAGCAAATGTTTTAACTGTGGTCATAATGTTGATAGATAGAAGTGATAGTCATTTAGCAAATGTTTCAACCGTGGTCATAAGATAGATAGTTAATCAATAATGAGTGATATATAGGACAGAAACAAGGCTGTGACAAAAGGTTTTAAACCTGTTATTTGTCATGGTGGACAAAGTGTTTTCAGAAATAACACAGTAAAAACATCTGTCAGATTGATCAAATGTTATACATTTTAATGCTTTCTCATTAACTTTGGATTGATTAAACAAGAATTATAAAATTAAAAATGGCCATACTCAAAATCTGTCGATTGTGATGCAGTACAAAATTGTGTCCACCACCACAACCAAGAGATAGTCAATTTTGTTTTTTAATTATTTCTCTTTACCCATGAGGTCAATTCAAATAAAATTTTCAACAATTAGAAATGATGTAGTTTGAAAGTTTGAGACTAGCTCCAGTTCTGATGAGAGTGATATTCTGAGTATGTAGATTTAAGAGTAGATTTAGAAGTTAGTGATAACTTAGATCTAGCTTTTACCCTACCATTTGTTCAATCAGTAGATCTAGATCTGCTTGGGCTGGGGGACCCACTCAGGTTGAATTTACTTTGGAGGAAAAATGCTGAAAAGAATTCCAATGAAAACAGTGAATGTTCTATAGGTTGCAAGACGTATGAAACTTGTCCATGGCCAAAAGATTGGAAAATTCAAGGGTTTGTCATGTTTTACAAGAGAAGCTACCTAAGAGAATGCAATAATCAATAAACAATCGCACTTAAATCAGTAGAGCCATCAAAGTTCTCCCAATTATACACTGAACAGATGAAGAAGCCAAGCTGGCTCCAGAACAAATACAGGCACTGTAAATATGCTTTTCATGATACAACTCTAGAGCAAGAAAGTAAGAAAAACATAGATCCGGCTTTTGTAGTCATAGTTTTCATTGATAACAGCAAGATTTTTAACAGTTCTAGCACCACCACCTCTTTGAAACAATGATAAAAATGGGCTTCCCAAGACACCGGGGCCTAGATAGCTCAGTTGGTAGTGGCTTCGCTCCGTGGCCAAGAGGTCGCGGGTTCGAAACACAGCCGAGTACAGTCCGGGCCCCTACTGGTTGGGTCAGTGTCAGTAGAATGTGACCGGCTGAGGCTAAGTCATGGTATCCCCGCTAGTCTCTGGGTGGCAGCCCGTAAATTGTCATTGGGACCCAAGCCCTGAGAGCACCTTTGAGGTGGAATTGGGCTTGTAAAAATATCCTTCAATCAATCAATCAATCCCAAGACACCTGGTTGTGGGTATAACCAGTGTGTATAACAATCAAAAGGCCAACATCAGATGTAATAAAGAACACTGAATTTTTCCACTTAGGCAAAGCGGTCAGACAAGGCTGCACCTTATCTCATCTCCTCAGCATATACACTGAGCAGCTTATGAGGTGTGTAGATATTGAGAATATTGGAACCAGAATAGGAGGAAGAAATTTAACCGATCTCAGGTATGCTGACAGCTCAGCTTTCCAAGCTGATATCACCTGCACAAGGAGAATTCTCCACAAAGTAGATAGAACAGGCACAAACACATGCCTTAAGCTAAATGCTAAAAAAAAAAAGACAAAAAATTTACTCATAATCACAGGAAGAGACTGTCAGTCAAAAGAACTTGTAACTGTAAAATCCATACTTCAAGATTAGAGAAAGTGAGTGACCCAGTTTAAGTACCTTGGATCAATGAAAGCAAATGGCAGCTCATGCTTGGAAGACTTAAAAGCCAGAATTTACACGGCCAAGCAGAAAGGGGTAAAACTTAAAATCTTTACAGATCATAAAAATGGAATTCCAAACTCCGTAAAATTGATATCTTGAAATGTTTATTGTGGCTTGTTGTTACAAATGGTTGTGAAGCTTGGACAATGTAAAAAGAGGAAAGAAAAGTAAAAACAACTGAGCTATGGTTTTATAGCAGACAGCTACATATGCAATAGACAGGGAAAAAATAAAAGCATCGTTAAAGAATTATGAGCAAAGTCAGAATTTTTCTAAAAAAGAAAGGAGAAAGCTTAACTACTTTGGCCAGGAAAGTAGAAACACAAAAACATCTGATCAATACAGCAAAGCAAAACAAAGGAATACCACAGATCAGGCAAACATAACTGAAAGCATTGGCCTGTCTCAGAGTCAGAGTAAAGTGGTCACAGAAGCTGTGATTGGCAAGAGTGTGATGCAACTGTGGCCAAAATTGGGGCAGCTACCATCAATGATAGGTCAAGTCAAATTTCTCTGGATGCTCTAAAGTGCCAAATAAAATAGCAAGAAGTCAATTCCATTACAACTGTAATCACTTGCCTTTAATCCTCTTCACAGGGAAAAACAAATGCCAAGAGCAAAAAGAAGAAAAAGAACAAGAATGGTGGCATTAGTTGTGTGGGTGAGTAATGATTCTATTCAATTTTAAGACCATTTGACGTTGATTAAGTTTGCCATGTTTTGAAAGTTGTGCATTTTATCTTTTCTGAAAAGGACAAATGTTTTTTTACAAACAATGTGTTAACCATGAAAAGTTGTCTATATTTTTTCACTTCATGCACCCACTCATTGCCTTTATTCTTTTGAACATATATATAAATATACATTTATATGTATGAGCCATTCTCATAAGTTTGTTCACATCAGGTATATGTCTTTAGAACCTATCATTATCAATTTCAGTAGGTCACATCTTAAAGCTGTCTAAAAATTACATTTTTGGGGTGTTGGAGATTGCATGAGATAGCCCAGCTTCTTAAATCTATGGGTTGGGTTGTGACAAGTAGAACTTAAAATCAAACTGCAACAAATTTATTGCTCAGAGACCACCTGCCAAAATGTGATATAGTCTCTTAAAAAGCTGAAGCTGGAACCAACCTTGAGGTTTTGGGTCTAAGTCCTGTCAGTTTGCAGCTTTTACTTGGTGAAGCAATCTGGAAATTCTTATGGATTGGAGGCCTACACAATTTTGGTTAAAATTGTATTATGTATAGCATCATGCATGTCATATTGGAAAACAAGCCGACCTGCCAGAGATTAAATCTCTATTAACATTATACTGATTTTTTTTTGCCAAAAATAGAAAATAATGATTTTTTAATAATTTTTTTTAAATTACAAAATACTGGGTTTTTTTTAATGCATGGCAACTACCACCCAGTGAGCAAAACTTCAAAAAGCTGATTTCCCAGTTTTTGCCCCTTTTAAAAAAATCTGAAAATAATGTTATATTATAACCTGAAGCAATATAGATTTTAAAACTGTTTTACATTAAAATTAAAGTGCTTGCGTTTTCAATAGAGTGCCTAAGTTTGTTAGAGCTGGTACATGGTCATACAGGTTTTTTAAACTCTGAATACTGATCTCAGCTCAATCATATAGAATTTTATTTTTAGGAGTGGCAGGTCGTCATAAACTATGATAAGTATTGATTCTTAAAGTCTTTGTCAAAAGGGAATTTGTTTTACACTGGCAGCATAAATTCATATTGACAATATCAGGCCACAGTTGCTTTTTTCATAAAGATCTTTAGATAAACAGTAACGCATGTAGGTCTGCTCACTTGAGGGAAAACAAAAGTAGCTACATGGCTGAAACACTTTCAGTTTGGGCCTCTGTGGCCACTGTCAGTGCCAACAGGTGTATTAATGTAAGCACCTGTGTTACATCAGAATGGAAAAATGATTTGAAAGAAAAGTTGGGTTATAGAAATTTATTCTGATATTATCATTTTAATGTTGCTTTGCAATGACTGATAACTTTAAGTCATGTTAGCATCCTCTTGAGTCTTGATAACTAATCATTTAAAGTAATGCATTACTTTCTGGACCCTTTACTATTTTGAGTTAACATTGATTGTGAAATTGTGCTTAATTTAAGTAAAGGCAGTTTTTTTGTGACTTGCATCTCCCCAGATGAAATATTTATGCCCAAGTCTGAGTCAGAGTTAGATGGTGATGTGGATGACTTTGAGCGAGAGCTTGAGGAGTTCAAAAGGTATTATACTATATTGTCATTGTAGCACAATGCTTCACACATAGCCTGGGAATGGTGTATAATTTTCAGGCTGCTCATTTCTGTTAGGGCTATATTAAACAAATATTTCTAGCATTTGACCATTACAATGCGTTCTAATCCGGTTTTATCTGTATCGATTTAATGTCAATAAATAAAAATGAAAAGTCACAGAGAAAGTACTGGGACATCAACAAGAAATAAATCATTAGCTATAACTGGCTGAAAAGAAATTACTTTCTCCAATTCCAGTCTGACTTCGTTAGTTTTTAACGAGATGTATTACTTTCCATGCAGCTGAAAAATTGCAAACGGCGAGGGACTTGATCAACATTGGGATGTTACATAATACACTAACAACTTATAGTTTCTGAAGACGCTGAATAGAATTCACCTTTCCAAAGAGCTCAAACCACCTGTTTGGTGAATATCTCATAACATCAGTTGTCAGTGCTCCAAAACCTTGGATTAAGAGGTCACCTATTACCAAGGGATTTACATTTCAATAATTAGCTAGCTCTATAACCTCTTTCTTTTCCTTCTCTTCACACCAATGGAGTCTTGTTTGATAAAAATGGTTTTTGATGTCCAAATGTATTTTTCCTCTAAAATTACCCTGAGTTAACCAAAATCTGATTCAAAATGATTTTTGTATAGTCCATAGAAATTGTTTGAAACTCTTTCACTAAATAACATATTGCAATTTAATGGTCTAAGATGCTTTTCTGACATTTGTAAAGATGCTCAACTGAAGTAGTGAGTGCAAATTTTTTGTCTTTATGTGTGTAAAAGAAAATAAATTACCCTGAGCCAAACTTGTAACACTTAAGTGTGTTGCTGTCAGTGCTGCCACTCCCTGCTGTACAACAGATTGGTTTCAAACAATTGAAGTGGGGAAAAAGAACTGGTGATTTTTTGTTGTTACAAAACGAACAACACAGCATTATGGTCAGTTTTTTTTATTCTTCTGATGACCAATGTCAAGGTCACCCACAGAATTAAAATAGTTGAATTGTCTTGTGACCAGTGCAAAGGATGTCAGAAATTTTAATTTTGAGAAAATATTAAAACATATTTTTCTTTACTTTATAAATCAACGGAAGTTCTGATATCTTCCTTCAAAATTTGGATAGTTGTAAGCAATTGTTGAAGTTTGGAAACTTAGAACAATACATTGGTCAAAATATCAACCTTTTGCGATGTGAAAATTGCGACATGGGACTGATTTGGACTGGTTTTGAGATAGTTAAATTTCTGAGACTTAGTCTTTAAGTAATCAAATCAATCTTTGTTTTTCAACAGATTCTGCTTTGAACCAGCGGAACCAAGAGAGAGGAGGAAAATAGCTGTGAATGTGAATCTAAAAGACATTTTCAAGAAGAAAACAGGACTAGTATAGATCTGAACCTTTTGATTTTATATTTATTTGTTCCACTTCCACCCTGAACAAAGATGAGATTTCACTTTAAATCCCAAGTTTTCTCTTTCAGGCTAGCTAATGTTCTAAGCTTAGAAAATTTGGCATGGGCGATGATTTATATTTTGAACTTTTGGTTTGTGTGCATGTAACAATGAAATGCTTAGACTTGTAGCATTAGATGCTTGGCATATTATGCGACCTTAGTGCTATCTTGTAGTCATACCACCTGAAATAGGGGTAGGAAATCTTTCCTTTGATAGGGTATTTAAAACAGTTCAACCACATAGCCCTATCCTTCACCCTGTACCCCATTTTAAATGGTTGAGTTTGAATGTGTACACTGTAAATTAAAATGGCTCTAGCGCAAATTTAGGCAATTGGATATGGAACAAGGTAGAACCAAGGTCGTGATAAGCTTATTTCACTAATTACTATTTTAAAAATATTTCAAAATGTTACTGTGAATTTTTTTTTTTGACTAAGTGATGCATTTGGTTATTTAAGTGAATTTTTTTTCATCACCAAAATTGTTTTACACTGCATCCTACACAGTGAATTGTGATATTTTGATCTGGTCTATAGTTTCATAAACGTGCATGCCTATCTCCTTAATTTTTAAAATGGTGGACAAAACTGATATGTCTCTTACTAGGAACAGTAGCTACCAACTTGCATTGTATACATTCTGGGCACTGTGGTGCTGCTGCCTCATGAATTGGTGTCTAATTTGTGGACTGATTGATTGCTGTGCTTCTTCCTTGGCAGTTAAACCTTACACTGATTGATTTTTGTGAGTGTACTGAGTTAAACACATTTGTTTTAATTTTTTTGCACCTCTGCAAAAAATGTTAATGTCATTTTTTTCTCTTATTACCTGAGCACTTTCCAATTCAAATGAATGAGACAGTATTCTTGAATAAAGTGATCTTGCAATGAACCCAAAGAAATGGGTTTTTACTCAAACTTTCATAAATCTGCATGCTGTAGGTGGTTTCTTCACCATTGCTATGTTGCTAGCAAAGACCTCAATTTCTTTATTGTATTCACCACCGAAAACCACGATGTAACTAAGCATGCCATTTTTCTTTCCCTCTTTCCATTACTATTCATGTTCCATATTATCCTTTTTGAAGTTAAGGTAAGGTGTTTTCTAGAATCTTAATATCAATCACATGGTCTTGCAGATGCTTCCGTCATTAAATTTCTCTGCAAGCAAACAGTGCTGAAATTGCCTCAAATCTGCTGAATATACCTTGCCTTTGATCTTTTTTATGTGAATGTTGGGAATTCTGAGATGGATTTTTCCAAACAAGTGAGAACGTGTGACACTAATGCATTCTTGTGGGTTAACAATAAATTAAGAACCTTTCTTGAAAATTGACTTTTGTGTTACAGTGTATTTTTTAGAGTCTTCAATATGTTATGACACAGTGGAGTTCTTTTAACAGAAACTTAATTAGGATAATTTCGTAGTTAATTCAAATGTGCGGACATTTTTTTCTCTCCATTTTTTCTTACCCAGCCAAGTTCTTGGCTATATGAACTCGTCCCCACTATCCCAGAATCCTCTTCAGCTAGTACCTCCACTGCATGTATCTGCAAGTGTATATGCCTTTACTTGCATACTACCAATTCTTGTAGAAGGCATTTATTTTGCAATAACAAAATTTCACTTAAGCCCACCACAGTTCCACAGCATTTCATTATAAACATGTGGCAGATTAGACTTCATTTTTCTATCATTTAACCAAACATGCAAAGTTGTAGTTTGAAAAAATTCTCTCCAAAAGATATTTTTTCACAGTTCATAAGAGTTTTTGTTTAATTGGACTCCACTGTATAATTCTGTTTCCATGTTTAAAAATATTTAGTTCAGCCATTGGTGAAGTTGAAAAAGATAATTTAAATTTCTTATCCAAACCCATAAAAAAATACTTTTCTGGCAAATAAATGTATCCACATGTATCTGCACAGCCAGTCAACAATCTAAGAGTTTCCCTCATGTGCTGTCTTTTAAAGCAATATAAACCAGTTCGGACACAGTGCATACCTAAAAAATTTGACAGTAGTATAGAGATAGAAAGAAAGCTATCGAAACATAGAAGGTCGAGACAACAGTGCTACACCTAACGATCTCTAGTGAGAGACAATGAGATCGTATGGAATAAGTATATATTAGCAGTAAAGAAAGACGCTCACAAACTAGATCTAGCAAATGGCAAGACGAAAGGGAGAACATGAACATAGTAGGATTCAAACCCGCACCACTTGTTGGCACCCACCGCTTTGCCAGGCCAGAGCCCAGACAGACCACTCTGCAATCCTCTTCCATAATAAATGAAAGTTTCAGACATAGTTGTTGTGGTTCGTCTTGTGATAAAAATAGAACTAGGGGTTTCCTTCTCAAGCATAATGCTCTAGTCAGTGAGAGATTTAAGCGAAAGGTCCTCTGTTTGAAACTTTCATTTATTGGGTAAAGGTTTTTAACATAATACATTAACCGTATAGAACATTAGAAGTGAATTTAAATATGTAGGATAACTACAAATACATATTTACTTATCCTGATACTAGCTATTGCAAAATCACTTCCATCTGATGGTATATATAGTAAATTACAATTTGACTTTTTTGAGTATTTTATGTGGGGGTAAATTATGTAGATAAAAGCTTGGTGTTGCAATGATCAACAGTAAGTTTTACTGTGCACTGCAAGACTTTTGTGAGAACTTGAAAACGTGACATGGTGTAGGTGTCGACTAGGTTCTTTTTGTCGCATTGTTATCAAGTTAATACTCATTCAAAGTGTCATAGAATTATAGTCTATGGGGAAACAATTCCTTATGCAAAGATAGGCTCAGTAACAATAACATACAAATTTGTTAAAAAAGCTTAGCTCTGTTGAGAATAGACCGAATTATCATATAGCAGTGCATCTCGCATGAGAGAAACAATTAAGAAGAACTGAAAGAAATGAACCTGTGAGCAAGTTCGTTTTATAAAAAATGCAATAGTAACATTAAATTATAGCGTTACCCGTATGGACTTGTACTGTAAGTAAAATTAAGGGAAATGTTGATTTATGAGATGCCGAATTAGGTGGAGTGTACTATATTTCAAACAACATGGGAATGAAATTTAAAACTTAAAATTATCCAAAATGGAAACTATGTATATTTATTAGTATGCATTACGACAGAAAAATAAAATCAGTAACTAAATATAGTTTGAGTTAAGCATTATTTGAATTATAAATTTATATGCACCCAACTATTTCTTTTGCCTTGAATTGGAAAGGCTGAAAAACTTCTCAGGGGAGATTTTGAATTTGATAGTTAAGTTCACTTAATTAGGCAAAAACAACAAAAAACGAAGAAAAAAAGAATTAGGCCTACATTTGATATCCCATGACTGTTTATTATGACTGATATTTTCAAAAAATGAAGCATGTGAACATGATCTCCGGACATAACATTCACCAAAAAAACCCAACTATCCTATAATTTAAAATATGGTATAGATCATTCTATAGAGCTGACATTGTTGTTATGTGAAAGTGAGGTTTTGAAAAAAAAATCATAGGTTCAATCTTTTCCTATTAGTATTACCTGAGCAACCACTAAAATAAAATGAGTATCTATCTCTTTAAATGACTGACATTTATGTAACAAGATCTTTATAAATCATACTTTTTGTTTTTAGAAATTGAAGAAAAGGGTGTGGAACTTTACATCTGTTAAAAATATTTCGATTGAAGTAAACAAATTCCTCCTCTTTATCATCACCGCATTTCTAATGATAAAAAAGGGTATGAAAGAAATTTTAAAGTCGCAAGCTTCTAGTTGTTTTTTTTTTAAGAGAGAAAGGAGGGCAAGAACATTTGTTTATTCTATCAATTGTACATACATTTATTGTTGATTAGATGCAAAATTATTTAATCCAAGGCACTGCAAAAGTTTGACTTGACATTTCATCCACTTGAGCAAACTCAAAATCAAGTGTAATGGAACAAAGAGAATCAAATTCTATGCATTTTCTACACTGCAAGATTGATGACCATTTGAAAATATTTTACTTCGCTGGAGGCTGTTTCCTTCGTCCCACTGTAGTAGCTATATCAGCAGAGAAGGCTTTAAAGCGATACTCCATATCATGGCGTTGAGCCATCAGTTCTTTATGCAAATGCTCAGCCTAGAGGGAAAAGATAAATTAAATGCGCAATTTAGCTTCATGATAAAGTATAAAAAAATTAATCCATTTCTGCAACAAGCTTTTTTCTACATATTATTATTAATTCAGTTATAATGCTACTTTTTTTTTTATATCTGTAGTATTTTACAATACTATAAAATTTAAGCTCACACTGCCACTGGCCTTGTTGTAAGCATGCTATCAGCCGTCTTTATATATACATTTAATTTTAAAAATGTTCTATGCTAGTATGAAACAAACATGTACCTAACATACAAAATGCATGTAGTTACAGAAACTTAAACATTAGGCACATATTGTAGAAAAGTTTATAAAGCCTAAAGTGATGTAAAACTCACTTTCATATTTGAGTTTTCACATTTGGATTTCTAAGACCAGTCTTAGACTGAGGCCATTTTCATACCACAGACAATGCAGTTGAAGATTTCCTCTATTTAATGAATTAAAAAAATTTTTTCAAAGCAAACCTATCAGCCCTCTAGTTAAAATTCCCGTATTTAGCCACTATTTTTTATGTTTAAATATCATTTCCGAACTCCATGGTATCGGTAAGGTTTTAATTTAGGCTCCTACAAAATTTCATCAAAATTTTCACCTATGTAAAAACTATAAGCTCTCTACAAAAATTTTATTACCAAGCTTGACTTGTGCTTCAGAAATATAAAATGAGATGATCAAGCTTGCTTAATTTTCACAGAGCCATGAAAGAAAATTGTCATTACATTAGGTTGCTCTACCCCCACCTCTAAAAATCAAATGTCACAAAGGAAAAAAAAGAAAAATTACATAATTACACTGCATTTCAATTTGCAGAGGACATTTAGAGTTAAAAAATACAAACTCAAGAAAGACGTTTTAAAAGAAAAAAATTAAATATAACATAAACCCTATACAAATGTATATATAAGTACTGTAAAACTGTAAAATTTTGTTAAGTAAAAAAAAATGTAAAAAAAAGCATGAGCCAGTAGAGTTTTAAAAAAAAGACACAAAACAACTTGCTTTTAAAAAGGAGCTAAGGGTTATCCGTCTTAAACTTTTTTTCAATTTTATAAATTTTAGAATTGAAAAAGTCAAAACACATAAATTTTTATAAAATTACAAATGGAATACTTGCAAAAATGGATCAACAATACTCAGTACCCAGATACCCATAAAAAAGTAACACGTATTTACTTATTTTTTTTTAGAGGC
>BMAT01007661.1:828671-841234 GCA_019649035.1 Elysia marginata | reverse complement strand
CAGTACCCAGATACCCATCAAAAAGTAACACGTATTTACTTTTTTTTTTGTTTATTTTTTTGTAGAGGCAAAAATGTGCCGAGACATGCTGTGTTTATGGGAACCCAATACTAAAAACACAACTAAATTCTAACAAAAAAGTATCTATACAATTATCCATTCAATTTAACATTTAAAATGTTGTTAGTGAAAATATTTCAGTGTAACAACAAAAAGTCACCATAACAGTGTGTAAATAAAATCATGTTCATGTTATTAAGTTTTCCTTTTACACCAAGGGCCATTATTCAATATTGTTACAAACAATTCAATCAATGAGCACTCATGCTTTTCATATTTCCCTTGTTTACCTATAACGATTTCTGGGTTAGATAAATCATTTCAACCTACAAGGTTAAAAACAAAATTAATTTCAAGACCAACCACTAAAACATTCTAATTGGAAATTGCTTGTATATACGCACATTTCTGTTCTACCTACTCTTCATTTTTACTATCATTGAAAAAGTTTGAAAAGTTTTGAGAATCTAGAGCTTTTGATAGGAAAGTTCCAATTTGTTTGCGAAAAAAAAAAAGGAAGCTTACAGAAAGAATGAGCTATATTAGAAGTCAAAGTCTTGTATACTTGAAGAATTTTTTATGTTGAAACTCGATTGAACCTTACTATTGATTGATTGAAATTTTTACAAGCCCAGTCCATCATTAATGATGATCTCAGGGCTTACGATCTCTTCAACTGTAGTTTACTTCGATACTATATTCTTGCCAATCTATCTCATATATTAAAATCAAGTTTTTAAATTCTTAGATACTATTTACAAGTTTTAAAAGTTTTCTATACACTGCTTCAGATTTTGCCATATAATCCAATCTCAAAGTCCATTCGATTAAACATTAAATCAAATTTAAAAGGCTTAAAAAGAGGAAAAGAAAATTTTTTCCTGCATTGTCTTTTGCACCAAGGTGTGAAAAAAGGTTATTTTAAAGAACTTGAGAGTAGCTTTTATTGAATGATCATTTTTGGCTTCTTGAACATAATATTTGAAACCCATAGACATTTTCCTAGAGAAAAATGTTACAAATATAAAAAGAGATTGTAATTGCTAGTTAAAAAAAACACAATTTGATTTGGAAATGCTCTCTTCAAAAGCAGTTGTAAATGTAATGAGCATATATGGAAAAATCATGTATTGTTTGTGAAGGTTAAAAAAATACTACACCCATTAGCTGTTACTAGGCTATCAATGCAAATGACAAAAACTGAAGAGAGTCTATTCCCAAGCCAACTTCTCTATCTTTCTAGATATTTTCTTACTGCATCATATTCAAATATGAGTTTGTACTTAGTCAGTTATGAGCACTGCCGAAAGAAATCCAAGAGAGCTGATTTGTAAAAAGACATGCAGAAAATGAGAAAGTACAAATTCATCTGTAGACTGATATGATTGAAACTTTTCGAGAAGAAATATTTGGACCACCAACCTTTTGACAGAATAAGGCAGAAGTTATAATTATTTCTAAGAAGGAAGATACAACATATTATAAATCTAGAAAGCGTACATTAAAAGTTAGATGAATATACAAAAATACATGCAAATAGAAGGAGGTCTTTATAAGTCCAAGCAAACAGTTTCCCATCAATTGATGAACATCCAACCATTTCAGAATAAAGAAACATGTCAAATAAAGCATGTAAAAAAGTAGAGGCAGAAATGGTGAAAGAAAACTAAATTATAATTTGATAACCATTTACTTTTTCTTACTCATATTATCTTAACTCACATGGGGCAGTGACAAAAATATTTTAAATTTTCAGGATCATTCAGTTTTGAATTGGATTGATAACTTACCTACACAATAAAGTCATATTTTGACAAATTTCATTTTAAAGCTGATGACAAATGTTTCCTACAGCAAACCCCAGAAAAGACCTGGAAAATATGCTTCTCATTGAAGTAAAAAAAAAAGAAAAACCGACTACTGATTCAATTAAAAAAGTTTTGCATGTGACAAGCCATGTGTAAGGCAAAACTAAAATACTAAAAGATAGGAATCTTGCATTGAGGTCAAAGGAAAATTCAATAATTAGCACATGCTACAAGTCCAAAACTTTAAAATACAAAACAGAGACCATCAGGCAAAAACATAGCAAATATGTTGAGAGACATTTATAGCACATCTTTCCTTACAGAGCAAAACAAACCCAAAATTTTGATAAATTTAAAAAAGTATGACAAATCGAGAAGATAAAAGTAATAAAACTGAAAAAAAAAGGCGCAAGAATTCACTCAGGAAGACTAAATTCTTTTGACTACCAAATTTCTCACCAAATTCAAAGGAGCAATATTGCCACACCAATCAAGTAATGGCTATTACTTAATATCAGAAGTTCAAAGATTTTTGCTGGGCTACATGTCTTTTTAAATTTCTTAAATAAACTTTCTAACTTTGAAAAAAATGCAGTGTTAAAGTTGAGGCAATGAAGGTTTTGTCAATTTAAGGAAATTGCATGCTGCTCCTTATTATTTTATTACCAAAAGAAGTTGTAGGATTTTTTTTTTTTGATAAAGTGTAAGTAACTCATTCAGCACATCAGTATATTTGATTTATATAAAAAGTTATCATTTGTTTTTTGAATTGACAACATGATCACCATTATCCGCTCTTTGAAAACCAACTCCAAAGAGAACTGCCAGGGGGGGAGGGGGGGGGGGGGAAAGCAAAGAAGCTTCCTAAAACAATGGCCTACAAAATTTTACAAACAAAATGTAAATACAATCAAGACTCATGATGGACAAATTCCAATGAAACATTGAAAACAACGATGGCTGTCTACAAATAAAACCATAAAAAACTGAATGTTTTATTTGAAGTTGACCTCTATCCATTCTGACATTTTCTGTAATTTGCTGTGAGAAAACTTGAAATTTTTGTTAATGTATCAGTGATTTTTTTACTATCCTTGCATGTGGATTTGTAGAAAATAATATATATGCTATTCATTTCAGAAATTTATATAGCAAGAAACTAAATTCAACAGTATAAATTCAAAGACACAGTGAAAATAATTTTGAACCTTTTCTTTTAAAATTCATGTCAAGTAAGATTTTTTCAAAACTAATTGTAACTTTTTGTTTTAACAAATAAATCAAAAGAATGTTAATGTAGTACAAGTATACCAAGGCAAAGAAACAACATTGGCTGATCAGAAACAAGCATTTTAGTATTTGTAAAGTCTTATCCAGAAAAAAAGAGATAAAGAGACCAGTTGAGTTATTTCTTACTTGTCTAAGCTAAGTGGCCCTGTGAGGAAGACTTGATCATGCGAGACCGCGCACTTTGAGTCCTCCCTGTTTAAAAGAGCACTACAAATTAAGCCTGACCCTGAGATTGAACATTTTTAGGGTGCCTGGATAGTATTACTAAAGATGAAAACATTTATGAGTATGGCTAGGCTTATATTTCTCTTCATTACATATTTACAACCCATGGTCTATAGTTGTTCACAAAAGATTACTGACATAGCTCATGTTGATGTCAATTGTAAAATTCTGATGTCATAATTCCTGCAAATATACCCAGATATATGTAAAGGAGCTCTAGGACATATTTCAATCCCTCTTTCTGATATTTTACCTGTTTATTTTGTGTAGGCCTACTGCATTTTTGATATGGTGTATGATAGCTGTTTTCTTTGGAAATATTGCTCACTGTCCTTTTACTATATTTAGCTTATGGAGTTTCCAACTTGTACATGTTAAAAAGCGACCAAAAGGACATGTGATGTCTTTAATCTATGAGTATAACAAAAAGGTGAATCTTGATAGATGATTGGCATTGGAGGTAAGTGACTTGATTTACTCGAATGTGTTTTTGATAGGCATCAAGGAAGATAGATGCACTGCAAACTTTACGACTGCAAATAAGCTAAATTGAGGTTTTCTAAAGTTAAAGACAGGCCTGTGTGTGAAAACCATGTCAATTTTAAAAAGACTGAGATGGACCTCACTAACTTCAAAATAACTTAAGTATACTGGACATGATGACTGTGCAGTCAAAGCATGAAAAGGAGGAAAACGAAACGAAAATAGAAAATAATGCAACAGACTTTAAAAAGTGTATGCAATATTAATTTCAAACAAGCTAGAAAAAGTCTAACTTATATGTGGAAAAAATGCCTACTGATCATTTATGTTCATAATTTAACACATTTTCTATGTTAAAAAGTAACAGAAACGCTAAGTTTTGAGTGAGTATAATCATCTTGTCCATGCCATGCATAAGCTGCAAGAGATTGTGTAAATGTCAAACACTAGAATATTGTTGAATGATGTGAACTATTCACAAGAAAATAGAGGGTGAAAGTGCAAACCTACTGCAGCACTTGTGATGATGGATAAAGCAATGCTCTGTATAATAAATACAAAATCTCATTATACTTATGCCAATGACATGTTAAGGTTAATGGCTGGTCACTAAACCATAACATGTAGGTCGTCTGGACTTAGAATAATAAATTTGTCTGATATATAATAAGTATATGTATATTCAGCTTGGGCTCAACTAAAAAATTATTAATGCTTTGAATTCCTACAAGCTTATTAGAGAATAAGGTATCTTTGTCATAATAATCCAAAAACTACTCAGTTTGAAGTTGACTTTTGAAAAATCATAATCAACTGTCATCGGAAAGAGAGGAGAAAAGGCAAAAGGCAAGATAGCATGATTTTGGGCAAGTGTTCAGATGAGAAATATTGACAGCTTGTGGGGCCCTGCAAAGAAAATTGCAACCAAAAGGTGATGCAATATTACCTCTCTCAAGTGTTTTAAAATGATTATTTCTTGAAATAAGACCTTTTCTCTGTTATCTCATACTATGCACAATCTGTATTTAGATCTTGTCTGCAAATGGTTTTATTGCAAAGTATAACTTTTGCTCTTGGACTGTCAGTTAAGAGAGGCATGAAGGCCTGTAACTATCTTAACCAATTTAATGCTATGGATTGTAATAACTACTAGACTGTAAAATCTTTATGGCTACAAGAGAATGCAAGGTCTTTACTGCCATAACAGGATGCAAATACATTAATGCCATAAGAAAACACAATAGATTTGTTGCATTGCAGAAGATCTAACCAACACTTTTACTTCCTTTTTGCCTGTAGTACAATCATTTCATCTTTTCACTCTGGTTAAACTTCATGATTCAACCATTTCTCTTCTCTAAAAATTTGAAAAAAAAACGCTATAAAATGATTTTGGCTTTAGCAAGGTATGGGTTGAATAATGTGTCTTTTGTAATTCTCTAAAATTTGTCATTTTGTTTAAAAAACACATACCATATAAAAAGCATTGGATAGATTCTGAATCATTCAATTTACTTAGGATTATCTTGCCCGTGGGATAGGCCTACAGCAAAAAGGCTTTGAGATTTTAGTGAGTTTGAGTTGAGAAGGTATTTTTGGAATTTAAATGCTTCCTGAGGAGATATTAGTTGCCCCAGCTTTCAGGGCTGTCTTCACTGGCATAGATTCTTTTGACTATCAAGTAATGAAGTTCTCTGAATTATAGTTATACATTCTCATATGCCTCGCTTTAAAGGTAGGCTACTGGGAAGTCAGTTTTACTGCTAAAATTGTATTATCTCTCAAATATAATTTGAAAAGTATAGAAACATTAAGCACATCAAACTAAAACAAAATATATTTTGTTTTATTTACAAAAACTGCATACTACCTTAGTAATTGAAGCTAGGTATGTGAACTTTTTCAAGCTCTTCTACTCACAAAAACAAATAAGCCGAAGGAAGACATTTAAGCAGAATTGTACCAAACGTTAACCCTTATATCAAACTGTGCAGGTGCAAGAAGCATTCAAATTTGTTTTCCATTTTAATATTGAGGTGCCAGTTAATCTTTTTTGAATCACCTACGTTGTCAAAGTTCAAACAAAATAATTTATAAGCACCTGCACTCCATGCCTTCAGTTCTTGGTAGCGTCTCATCAGGTCACGCTGCAATTTTTTCACCTGTGGGACAGGATTTTATGCACGGATCATGACTTTGGTGCTGAGAAGATTTTCAAAATTTGACTTTAAAGTGATCCATATTGTCTGTGTATGCCTTATGTGTTTGCCTTATATACTATAGCTCTGGTTAATGGCGGTGAGGAAAATACATGTAATTATTGCTATTGAAATTGGTGAAAAGAGAAAAAAAAGAGTAATTTTGCATAATGTAAAATTATATTCCAAGTGTTGTTACAAAACAAAACATATCACAAGAACAAAACATGACAAGAAAATAAAACAAGTGAGACATGACCAGAAAATAGAACAAGTGAGTTTGTCTCACTATGCATAAAATGTGGACAAGGCAAAAAACATGCAAATCAACTTTCATGTTGAAGCCTCATGAAAAAACAAAATCCAAACAGTGCATAAGTAATTCCCCAACTTTGTAAAATTTAATGTGCAATAAAAGAGATGACACAGAATCAGAGAAAAACAAGAGAAAAAAATAGTCACTTCACTCATCTTAATTTATTTTCCCCTAAAAAATCATCCCTTCCTAATTGTGTGTTTGAAAATGTACAAATTTTAGATAAGCTGAACTTCAAGAGATCAACGTTTCCACATCTTTTCATTCTGATTTAGTTCAAGCACAAACCAATAAAAGCTGAAAAGAAAGTCTGATCTTGCAAATTTATTTCTGACGTTTTTTTCATAAAGACCACTTCTGATGTTGGTATACTAATAGCAAGGAAAAAATTGTAATAATTGTGAGGAAAATACAGGTTTTATGTAGAAATATGCTTTATTAAGTCATTCTAGTTACTAATTCTTTTTTCCTGCTAAAAGGTACAAGAAGATTGATGTATGAAGTCTACTCCACCACCTGTTACAAACAATTTTTCAACAAAACAAACTAAATAAGGAAACAAAAAAAAATTAAAAGACACAGCAAAGTCATCAAAACTCAATGAAATGAAATTAAAAGAAAGAAGAATAATTTTGTGTCACTTACAATATCCAGTTCTTTCCTAGCTATTTCCATTTCATGTTGTGGGGTCCCTTTGGGCTGTTTTCTCCTCTCTACCATCCCTGCTGTATGTTCTTTTATTCTCTTTTCCAGTTCCCGTATTCTAGCCTGCCTGTTAAGAATAAGGACAAAGACCATATGAGAAAGTGAGACTTAAAAAAAAATATAAAACAATAACAAAGTTTTAAAAACACTGAAGAACAATACAAAAAAATTGAATATTTTATGCAATGATTTCTTTAAAATTAACATGTCAAAAAATTAAACGAATTGAATCTCTAGAGGAGCAGCTTTTACATCTTCTAAAAAGAAAAGGCAAACAAGAAAACCAAACACCAAAATAAAACAAATTATGGTAAAATGATAAAATGGCACAAACTTCTCTTGCTCTATTCTCTGTCGAGTGGCAGGTGACAAGCTTCTTTGGTCCTTCAAGTCTTTTTCTTTCTGAAGATCTGCCTGATGTTTAATAATTACAAAAAGACAATGAAGCAAATTATTTGTATTTTACATGAGCCAGATATTGCTACTTTCTCAGTCAAAGGCGATGGTATGATGAACAAAGCACATCTCTAAGCTTTTAAATGCTAAAACTTGAGACTTAATAAAAACTCCTAAAAAATCACTAAGAAAACCTAGATGGCTGCCAAATATATATTCATAAAATGTTAGTTAATGTCTGCACAAAGTTAAATTAAGCTATTTTGCCTTTGAATAAAAAACAAAAACAAAATTTAAAAACCCAATGAAATCAGTCTAAATTTCCACACATCTTATTCACGCACAATGCAGTCTTGTGACCACTCAAATAAGAATAGTTTTAGACTATGTTTTGGGTACATGAAATCTTAGGAATTTTAACTGATTGAGTCTCAAGGTGCCAAGCGACTTCTACTACTCCTTAGATTTGAACCCACTTTACTACGCAATGCTAATTTTTTTTTAGAGTTCTATGCAGCTAAAAATTATTCAAAGGCCATCATGTTATATATCAAAATGTTTGTGATCAATTTAGACCAAGCCGGTGACAGCAGCTCTTGGGACTCCACTGTTGACAGCCGAGCCGCTGTAAGAGGCTCATGGGACTAAATCAGTTAATACAGACTGACAAAAGGCTTCCTGGCACTAAGCTGTAGTTTTGAGTTTAAAGTTTTTCTTTATTTTTCTTTGACAAAAACATATTGATTTTTTAAAACTGTAATGTGCTAATTTATTTAAATTCTGTCCACTATTGAGTTTAAATGTTTGAAAACTGAAAATGCCTTTTTTGTCAGTCCATGATAGAATTACAAAAACACTTGCAAAGCAAGAGTAAAAATATAATAATTATTTTGAATCAACAAAAATACACTTCCCACAAGACAGAACAAGGAAAAGACGCATGACTTCAAGAAATATGTATGCTTACTCGAAGCCTGTCTTCCTTATTTAGCACCTTCATCATTTCTTTGTCAACGCCAAACGGTGCTTGTTCTGCTGGTTCTTCATAATCTAACAAAATAAAAACAGGATTAAGTAATAAGAAAAAAAGATGATACTCACATTATGAAAACAGAGCATCAAAATTACTATACCTCAAAGCTAATCTGCTTGCTCTATTAAAACTTTTCAATATATAAACTTAAAGCAAAAAGATAAAAGTACTTTACTTTGTCTACAATTTTGAATGTTAGTTAAATATAGGCCTAAAACCGTATAATTATCCATGCATGTAAAATGTTTCAAACAAATGTTTCTGTGGTCTGGTGACCTAAAAGCTTGATCATGCCTTATGCTACAGCAGGGGTTATGGGTTGTATTGGGCCACTTGGAGTTGTTATTATTATTATTACAGCTTCAGCTGAGGTTGAGCATGACAATATAAAGTAAGCATTGGTAACAAAAATTATACCAATACAAACATGTAAAACTAAAGGCATGTGAAGTGACCCAAAATAGATAACGTGAAAACATGATATTTAGTCAAAAGAAAAAAGCCAAAGATTCAACCTACCACTACTTAATGCTCTTAAGATATTACTTTTTGAAGAATATTCTATTCCTGTTCTCACCCTGTCCAGGCACCATACGTTGAGAATATTTCTTGTATTGCAGCACCTTGGCATCATCACGCCAGTTTTTCAACATTGCACCATCTCTGCAGAAGATAAACAGTGATGTATACATATGTTTAAAGTGTTTTCAAACAAAAAATTTAACAACAAATGAGAAAAAAAAACAGTCAACAACAACAACAACAAAAATTACCACTCTCAAGTGATTATATTGGTCATAAATCTAATTTTTAAACTGATGAAATAAGACCAATACAGACTTTGATTAAGTGGCAACTTATTTTAAATATCACTATTAGCTGTACTGTCTCAAGGGCTATAACTCATCTTAACAAATATTAGACAATTATGGTATCACTTCACTTTGCCTCAGGTAAACTTAGTTTAACTTTAAAGCTGTCTTATCTAATTTTATATATATATACATATATCACAGACATTATGGCACTTGCTTGACACAACAAAATGTCATTAATGATACTTCCAAAATGGCACTTTGTAAATATAAACGGGATCTTTAGTTCAATAAAAGATTTAGGTGCTTTTCATCTTTTGAACTCTTCACATTTTGTAATGTAAAGCTTGTCAAACACAGGTTACTCAGATTATTAATGAAAAATTTAAAGCAGAACCTTGGATCATTTAGACTAAGCACAAGACCTTTGTTGCATAAGTATTACTTACTTCCGCCTTTGTAAAATTGCATCTGTTTTCTCTTTAAACTCTCTAACTCTGGCCAACTGTTTTTCCTCATTCATTTTGAAGGCAACATAATCTTCAGGAGGAGGGGCAGGAAATTGATTGACTCTCCATGACAATTTAGTCTCTTTTTTCCTTTTCTTCCTGATGAAATAGATATAAAAAAAAGATCAAGTTAAGGGCATAGGTTTCATAAATACTCAAGCAAAAAAGACATGAAAAAGGCAGCAGATGCTGATATTGTAAAACTTGCCATAAGTCTGGAAAAGCTGATATATTAAAAAAAACCTAGTAAGACTAGATAGATTTTGAAAAAAACCCAAGTGTATACAGATGAAAATGCATGATGACAAATTTTGATAAGGTAAACATGCAAGATATGACGTACTGATTTGGTTGTATTTTCTCCTAAATAATCAGGAAATTCTGAATGTGACATCTCTTCATTGTGGAAGTTAGTTAAGAAAGGCACCCCACCCCCTCTTCCCCTAATTTCATGAAAGTTGAATTTTAATTACAAAAAGGTTATCATCTTCAATTTCTCAGCCAGATGTAACCATATGCCTTCAGGCATATAAATCTTTAAAGAAACAAATCTAAATATTTGTTTTCAAGTTGCGTTAATATAAAACTTTGAGAAACTGTCTAATGGCTATTGAAAGCCTATGAACTTAATTTTGATACACTGCATTTTCCCATCAACTTCATTCTTAATAAATATAACAAATGTAACCCAACATTAAAGCCATAACTTTGTAGCCCAGCTATACTTTACACTTCGGGTTATGTCACCTCCTGGGCCAATGTTGAACTTCAAAATAAATTTCACTCTTTGAAAACTAAGAATAGATTAAACCTTTGAGCCCTGATTTCCTGAGCCTGAAGTATTCCCCCACCTGTTATCATCTATGCAAAGAAAAGTTAAACCCAGTTTAAAAAATCAGGAGGGTTCCTTTGAGTTATTTTCAAACCTTTAGTTTGAGCTGCAGCGATGAGAGAATCCCAGATTGCTTTATCAGTCTTACAATATATCTAAAATTAGAAGCTTGACCGGTATACTGGTCTTACGGGCACAAAGGATTACGAACAGAAACCTTGGCTTATTATTAATCTTAAGTTGTACAATACCTATCAATCTGTCCCAGTGCTCCTGCTTTTTTCAATTTTAAAATGTGCTGGTTTCTGTTTTCTGCATAACTGGTTGGCCGATGAAGTTCTGCAGACCTTGCCCCCACCGAATACTCTGTGTGTTCAGCATGAGGATGCATGCCGTTGTGCGGAGAGCTGCTGTGAGATTTGCTCTTCTTGACAAACTCTCTTCTTTTTGCTAGCTCCATCATACTAGCATTAGTGTTCCAGTCATCAGAGCTTGCACTAACATGTTCAAAACCATCAGGCACTTCCTCACTCAAACTGAGATCTAAAAAAAAAAAAGAAACGGCCATCACAGAATATTATAGAGCAATCACTTCCAAATTGTGATCTACAAAGCCACTAAAAACCAAATTATGACTTGTAACTACTCTAAATGGCTTTAACTGATTGAGTCCCATGAGCCGCACACAGCAGCTCAATGGCAAACAGCAGAGTCCCAAGAGCAACTGTCATCAGCTCACATTAAAAAACATTAGTTTTGAAGTTTTTTCTGATACTTAGATTAAATTTGGATGAGCCAATGACAGTGGCTCTTGGGACCATGATGTCTGCCGCTGTGAGCAGCTCATGGGGTGCTAAAGCAGTTAACACTACATTTACTTCATGTAGTTTTAAGGAGGTGCAATTTGTCGGCGTAGTAGAAGTCGTTTGGCAAAAAAAAAAACCTATTCATGTAAAAGTTTGTGTTTTATAATATATTCATAATATAAGCACTTAAATAAATTTAAATTACATGCAACAAAAAATATTATATACCTCTAATCACTAATTTCTTTTGAGCACTCCCGTTATATGCTTCAGAGGCATTTGAAAGCCACAAGAAAAAAAAAAAAGATACCAAATCATCTTAAAAGATTTGAAGGGCTTTGTAAGAACATATTGTAACAGAATTTGTAAGTATTAAGAAGTTACTTATAAAGGGATAGGAATGAATACAATTCATGATAAAAAGAGACAACAAAAACAGCCAAAACATATTCTTTACAATTTCCAAATGATGTTACATGAAATCTCAGAGGCCATGAGAAGTTTATGAAGCTTTGTATGAAAAACCAGCAGAAAATGAGATCTATTAGTCATGATGGAATGAGTTCAGTTGCTTTGTACATGAAAAAAAAAATGATTATACACGGTTGTTAATACCCTAAGCTGTAAAGAAGATGAGTTCGCATATTCCTTCAGATTTGTCAACAGCTTAGAAAATTACACAAATAATATACAATATAAGTTGTATTTTTGACAAATAAAAAAAAATTTACCCAGCTCTGTCATTTTTGCTGTGCTTTTGGCATCCATCATCTCCCGCAGGAAGCTCAAAATTCCATGTGTGCCTTTTTCAATTATCTCTTGTGGGGGAAAGTCTAAAGGGTTGTTTGCTATGTTTAAACCATGCAAACTTCGCACTAGACCTGCACAGGTAAGTAAATAAGCTGTTAAGAATTGGTCATATAATATAGATATTTTGAAAGAGCTGAAATCGATGTTCATGTGCACTGTACATTAAAGATAATAGGACAACATAATAATTCCAGATATAGGCCCATAGGTTGTTCAAGTATAAATAATAAGTACACAAAAATAATTCTGTCTATATTTTCACAACAAAAAAAAAAAC
>BMAT01007661.1:801381-813452 GCA_019649035.1 Elysia marginata | reverse complement strand
AGAGAGAGGGAGAGAGACAGACAGACAGATAGAGAGACGTACATTGATATTGGAACAGATGTTTTGCTTATTCTTCACACAATTACTCGTATATTAAAAAGCCCAAACCATTGTGTATACACATTCTCACTGTTTTCAACTTCTTTTTTCCTACCCTTTCTTCAATAAATCTTCTCCTTCTCCACCTCTCTCTATCTTCTTTACCGGCTCTCTTTTTACATAAATCTATGCCCCATCCGCTCCTTTCTATCTCCCAAATCTTCTTTTCTTTCGAGCGGGCGCTCATTCTGTCTTCTTTTTTATTTACTACTTGAGACTCCCTCCTTTTCTCACATCTTATCGTCACGCTTGCGTTGGATAATTCTCCACAAGCATTTTCTTCTCGGCATTGATTACTTCTTATCCTGATCGTGAATTTTACTGTTTGTGACATTTAGGGCTTCTTGTGCGTGGCCGGCCTTGACAATACACACATAAGCAAATCTCTCCCTCATACAAATTTAATCAGCATCCAGACCTGACGCCATTCTTCTGTTTCCACACTTCACGTGCGTGATTTCTTCACCATACAGAGCATAAGCCTTTTAAACCATGGGCTTGTTCAACGCATTCAGCCCTGGAAGACTCTTTAATACCATTCTTAGAACCGAACAAAAGTAGTTTCCAGTAATTTGGATTCTGTAGCACTTTTGCCTTTGTTGAAGTCTATTGTCAAGTAAGCAATTAACTTTTTTGTTGCTTTTTATTTCTAGATAAAAGAGAGCGAGAGAAAGAGAGAGAGAGAGAGAGAGAGAGAGAGAGAGAGAGAGAGAGAGAGAGAGATGCTAATGATGAACCAGCCGATAATAACCGAGAAATTTTATGAACTTACCATCAAACGTGTTTTTACTGTTTTCGTGATTTTGAAGTATAAGCTAACTGTTAAATAGGTTAATATTATCTTCTAAAGTTGTCGCTTTGGTGCAAGGTGCATTCCTCTGAATGGTTGTGCTTGTACGTACAGATTTGTTTAGCATAATTGTGGTGGTCATAGGTTTATGTTACTTGTAGATAGGTGGTTTGCTTAAAGTAAAATAACCAACAAGAGTATACAAGAGAATACCCGACTACAACATTCTGCCACAGCTGAGCACCTGAAACAAATTTGGCAAATATCTGGTTCTTCAAAATGCAAGAGATAAGGACGGAGAGAAGGATAAACATTTCACGATTTCATAAATCAAGAACACATTTAGGCCGATAAAACAGTTAATGTAACACATTAGTCATCTCAGAAAAAAGTAGAAGGTAATGGAAAAAAACATTACTAAGGTTTACAGTCATCGAAGCAGTTGCCGCAGCCAAACACGCACATATAAAAAGAAACAAAAACCACCAGAAACGTTTAAAAACGATAAAAGTTTACGACACCGTCATCAAAATAAAATTCCGACCGAAGAAGCGCAAAGAGCTCTGGATACAATCGACATCGACTCAGCCTCTTCGAGAGGTGCGCTCACAATTTGTCCGCATGTTATGAAATAAACCAACTCTACACGAAAATCCCCATCTAAATCAAGTCTTAATGGTTGGCATATCGATTCAATCAAGCTAACAGAGTCCAAGATAAGTGAGACAACTTAGAGGAAATCTGATTAATATACAAGAACCAGAGTAAGGAAAACAGACTACCCAAGTACTCGTAAATACAAAGTATCTCACTACAGTTTTAATATGCCATCAAAAGCATTGCGCGGAAGCTAAAAGATTGCACAGGAAAGAAAAGGCAATAAACATGAGATTAGATTGGCAAAAGGTGAGAACAGGTATGTTCCACATTGAACCAATCGACTACATCATAATTATGGAAATTAAAAGCTGGCATAGACAACAACTTTTGTTTCATTTTTGAATCATCCATATATGGCTACATTTTTAAAACTATAAACTAAACTGGAACCCCTAAATAAAGACCTTGAAATTGTTGGTAAAAACAGGCCTTAAAAGAGATGGGTCTCAATTCAGCGATTAAGTTACAATACCCCTTTAAGCGGACGTACTCAAGTCAGATAAGAGAGGTGGTATTTATTGAGGAGGTCTTAATTGAGGGATTCCACTGCAGAAGTCTAGTTATGGTGTGCCCGACCGAGTCGAGAATCAGATTGGGTTATATTACAAGTTGCTTCTTATGTTCATCCTCATTATCTACATCCAATTCGTTTTCTTCTTTCCGCATGCATATCTTCTCCGCGTTCATAAGTGTCTTAGATTTTCTTGCACATAAGATCTTCATTTAAACCAATGTGTTAACGCTTTTGTATCTAGACTCTATGCTTTATCTTTAAATTATCACTCTCAAATCTATATGTTATGTCCTCGGAAAACTTTTCGTCGATGCCGATCCCGGTCTAGATCTAAAGAGAGAGAAAATCTTATTAGTTACTAAAAAACAAAAGTCATAAAATCTCACATTGTTATAAAAATTTACCCCTTAAGAACTTAATTAAAGAGAGATTTCGAGATAGATTAGATTTAAAGGGAGTTGGTCAGCATTTTAGCAAATTTGGGCCCTCGAACGATGGCAGTGCTGCCCAAATCTTCACATATCGAAACCGAATGGTAGGAAGTCAAGAAATTTTTTTAAAAGGAGATATTCTTTATCTCGCACGCTATCCTACACACTTTGGCTTATTTAATTAATATTTCTGCAACATATTGACTTTTTTGTCTTAATACGGGTTGGATGGACTACTCTAAAGATCTAGGCATATCTCACACCAAACTGTTCATAATTTCCAACTCTAATTTTTACATTGGGCTTTTGAGATCGAAACAGTACTAAAATGTTCACGTTTAGGGCTAATCTCAATATTAAAAGAAAGTTTTACTTTTAATGGAGTATTAGCTCAACATCCATTGAAAACAACCTGTAAAATGGTATAAGCGCCTTTGGTCCACTACATAATATTTATAGAATCCTCTTGCAGATTGCATTCATTTTCTATTGGCCTTGTACTAAAAAAAAGTTCTGCCTGTCTGTCTTTACACGCATCTATTTCTCCTTTCTTTTCTTTTCCCTTCTCAACACAACACTTTTTTTCCATATTTCATCGCTATTTCTCATTCTTTTATTTGAATAGTTTACCTTTCTACTAACGGTTGAATATAAAGGCCAATGAAGAGGTGATTTCTTCTTTTCCTGACTTTAGCCCCCCTCCCCTCTCTCAGAGTGCCCTCTTTGGCGCTCAACGCCAACTCACGGCAATCTTATTTATGGCACGCATTGAGAGTTCCATAAGGATACGTCGTGAGACATGTTATTTGCGACGCTTTATTTCATTTTCTCGGCAAAGAAGGTTGCTATCAGACTTACTTGCTTGGATGTCTTTTAATGTCAAACTCGCCATAGCCGGTTTATTCCAAATTCCCATGTCTTTGACCAGAATTTCCATGGCGCACAGCATTAGTTCTTACGACCTTTTTGCATTTGTCGAATGATGGGAATATAGAGTGATTCGATGATCGAAATGATGGTTTTTGTATGCAAATAATTGGAATCGTCTTTTGAATGAGTTAGACGCTTGAGTTTTTGGTTCGGAAAAAGTATGGTTTGCCTTTAATTCCTTTGCCAATGTTAAAGAAAAAAACAGGAAGAGAAGAAAAACAAAAGTATTTCATATCTACTCACATATTTATAACATTCTCAAGGATTTTACCGCGTTTTGAAAACAAAAAAAAATGTTCATCCATCAAATTTACAAACGTCTATAAATTTGAAAATGTGACGTGCACCTGAATGGGATTTATAGCAGAAAAATTACATCAATATTTCAATCTTGCTATTTGAAGGCACCCCTGTTGACGTGCGCCTGATAGCTAAAGTAAAAAAAGAACATCAACAAAAAACCTAGCCACATTCAAGTGTCAGCTATTGTGGGTCATTAAATAAAATGTTTTGTGCTTGTATGCCGTTTATTCGGCTGGCTCTATCTCCTCTTTTTTCGCCTTTTTCTTCTTTCCCTCACATCTTTGTGTGTTTAGTTGGCGCTGGCAAGCTCGTTCAAAGGTTCAGGCACGGGAAATGGCTAGGAAAATACTCACAACATCTGGTGCGATACGACTACGTGCTTATTTTGAGAACTAGTGTGATCGGGTGCTGAGTGATCGCTTCTCCTGGATCGCTTTACTGCTTGTGGAGTTTTCAGAATCGATAAGACAAAATTAATACAGAATGGAAACAAAAAGTCATAGCGTTTTTCTGACTTCAGATTGTAGTGTACATAATTACTGCACGTATGATGGAAAACAACACGAGATTACTGATTGAGCAATCAAAGAAGTCTATTCTCAATATTTTCCCCAATTTTTATTCATAATGAGCAAGAGAGAGAGAGAGAAAGAGAGAGGGAGAGAGAGAGAGAGAGAGAGAGAGAGAGAGATTGAGAACAAAAGATATTGGCAGAAAGAAATAACGAGAGAGAAACTGTGTCAGACAGATACGGAGAGAAAGAAAGAGAAAAAGAGAAGGAATGAAGAAGAAGAAGAAGAAGAAGAAGAAGAAGAAGTAGAGAAAGAGAGAGAGAGAGAGAGTGAGAGAGAGTGAGTAAAAGTGAGGGAGAGGAAGTGATAGAGAAAGAGAGTATTTTTTAACTGTACCACTTTTTGTTTGAGCTAAAGTGTATTTCACAGACCTAGTAAGAGTAGACCACGAACAGTAGGTGGACACACTAAACAATTTTTCTGTACTCAAATTCGCGTCCCTAAGGAATTGATTTTTTTCCAATTTCATCTTTCGCACGGATGTTTTCGCTGAATCCTGACACTCTTGTTTTGCTTTTAGGCGAGGCTATGCAGTGCGAGTGCGGGAGAAACACACACACAAACAGAGAGAGATTAAGATAGTGATAGGTATGTAGAATGATAGAAAGATAGATAGAGAGCGAGCGAGCGAGAGAGAGAAAGAGAGAGAGAGAGAGGGAAGGAGGAGAGAGATGACAAAATTAATGTATCCCTGAAATAGCCCTCTTCAGTCGTTTTAAGACTTTTTTTTATCTTGTTGGCCTTTTATGACGTTTCCGAGCATTGCATTTTACCTTTGGCAATAGACAACAAAGGTGTCGGGCTAGAAGCAAAATAAACCTGACAGAGCACTAGCTCTGTTTATCAAGGTCGAAGACTTCACCTGGGCTTGTAAAGATTTCAAAGCTTTATGGAATGCATACTAGGGAGCATTAGAAACGCTCCACCTTATATAAACTATCCAAAACTACTGGTGTAAAAAACTAACGGCAAAATTTTTTTTTCGGATATCTCATCCGTCAATTGGAGAAAATTCAACAACTTAAGTAAAATAAAACGCGAACGAAAAAAGACCAGAGATATTTTTCTCGTAGGTTATTCCAAGAAAAAGTGGCACATTAGAGATAACAGAATTGTCTCGTTTCAGAAGCGAGTATGACCTCTTCTTGCAGCAACACACGCTTGGCATTGACTTCTCATAGGCCTACAGTTGCAGTCTTTGGAAAAAAGTGCTGAAGGATTGCATTTCATTCATTAACAAGAGCATGCTCCAACTGGTTCGCATTTTGAATGCTGTGAAGCCTCTCCTTCCTAACTCGCCCCCAACATGTTCGGTGGGGCCCATGTCTGGGCTTCGGAATGGCAGTTCATGACGCTTACTTGCTGTTGGGCCAAAAAATTCCTTGTAGCGTTCGCAGTGGGACCGGTGGTCTTGCGTTATCCTGTAGAAAGATGTGTAGATAATTGTTCTGCCGGAACATGGGTACGCCCGTTGTCCTCAAAACATCAATGATATACACGTTTGCGGAGACGTTGTTCCTGAACTCGTTGAGTGGGGTTCGGTGACGATAGGAGGCACCCCACACGTGAACACCTCCACGTCCAAACCTGTTATGAGATATCACAAATGCATCTGGAAATCTTTATCCGGGTTGCCTCCAGACACGAAGCCTCAAGTCAGCAAAGGAGGCACTTAATCGACTTTCATCGGAAAACATGTTGAATCTCCGATGCTGTCTTGTGCCACGAATGTTTCGATGTGCCCAGGCTATTCTATTGGTCTTGGGAAGTCTTGAAAGAACACTGCCTATAAGAGAACGTCTGTTCAATGGCCAAGCAGAATGCTGTCTATGTCACACAGTATGAGGACAAACCAGACCAAATCTGCCTAAGATATGAACAGGCGTATTATTTGCAGTCTGAAATCGATTGTGTAGATGAGTGGCCGTAGGCCTATGCACTGATCTTGATGGTGCACGGTCACTCTTGGCTGGCGGGTCAAGAACGGTCATCTGCAGTTCCAGTCGTAGTCGATCGCCGATTTAGTCCTGCAATAGTGGAATGGCTGCTGTTGAATTGTGCTGCAATATCTCTGGTTGATTAACTAGCCGTAAACATGCCATCCCACGGCTCTCGTCTTGACAATCTAGCATGTCGTCTTTGGGATTTTCTTTCTTTTCAAAGTTTTCAAGGAAACATTTGGTGAAATTCTCTTCAGCATAAAATTCTGAGCACATGTATTCAATTTAATCTTGATTACCTCTTTAATAGTGTTTGTAGACACAAGTTTAAAGTGTGTAGATCTCAATCAGTTCACAATCAGAGGTGTAGATGCCGGCGATAGAGACCGGACAAGTAAACAAACACTGTTGGCAACTTTCGCTTACATTACTGTGAAGACATTTTCTGTCAGTTAATGCGGAACGAAAAATGGCGTGTTTTTATTACACACTTGTATAGTATCTACAATGGTTTGTAGCGGAAAAACTTTTATTGTTTTGAATTAAAAACAATTTATGTTATTGATTATGCAAAAGGATTAGGCAATTTGCCCGACTTATCCTGTTGAGAAAGAGAGAGAGAAAGAGAAAGAAAGAAAGAGAGAGAGAGAGAGAGAGAGAGAGAGAGAGAGAGAGACGGACAGACAGACAGAGAGAGAGAGAGAGAGAGAGATTAACAAGAATTAACGGAAATAATAATTTACAAGCGCTCTCTGGGATTTTACTGTTTCCATCCTCTTCAGTCTTTCCTGATGCATTCCTGGTACGGACTTTAACGTTTTAATCAAGTATTAATTAGTATCAAATCATGGGAGCAAGATTTAGATGCAGAATGCCCATGTAGAACATGACCGTATTTTAATGCTCCTAAAACAACGGCAAGAAGGTTGTAATGAGAGTACAATAACTAGAATATTCAAGATAATGGACGTAACTTTCATTAAAACTCGTATGAAACTCGCATGCTTTATAGTTTTAGCACCATATTTTATTGACAGCTTGATTCTACATAATAAATGTAAATAACCAACTGCCTCTGACATTGATCTGACGTAAACCCATCCGCATTAATGTGACTTTCAGCTTTGGTAAGCTTGCAAGTGATTGAGCGTGATGGAAAAAATGAGAACAAGTAAAAACACAACTCAACTGTCGAGACTAGGTACTAAATGGCTATACCATGAAGTACTTTTTTGTCGAGATCGATGAAATACGATATGATATCCAATGGCCAAGCTCCATGCGTACAGTGCATTGATATTCAAAGCTTATGAAGTATATATGATGAGACATACACAAAATTGTTTTACACATGACGCAGTGGCTGTCGGAAGATTAATTTTACACCATCGACTCTGTCACCAAAAGCAAAGATAATTCTTTCTTAAAAATAGTCATATCCAACTCTTTGTCTTGTTGAAAAATTTGGAATTGAGCATGAATTATAGAAGCAACGTGCCGTCCAAATTGAATGCTTGGTGATATTTGTCAACTTCAAAAGCTGGAAAAGCGTAGCTTAAATTTCAGCTTCTTTTTTATTCCCAATAAAAATTATCAAATTAATGGTTCTGATCTAAATCTAACTATTGATGGGAAATTGTGTAGCAAAAGTGGTCAAAGAGCGTTTGGTTAAAGCTGCTTAATACTTTTTCCTATTGTTCCACACTGAAAAGGGCGTCATCGACAAGAAGGAAGGCGGAAGAGACTGGTGTTTCCTATGTTGTGACGTAGATTTAAGTGGAAAACCATTGAGAATGACAGTTACAGGCTGTTCTTGCTTGAAAAGTCTAGTAAGTCTCTCGGAAAACTTTTCTTTTCGTTACGCAAAAATTTCATGTTACCGCCTAGCCAAGTTTTCTATGTATAATTCCCCATTTACTTTTATATAATGAGCATGATAGTTTTCAAATAAAAATCCAACTATAAAACCATCAAAAACAATCTTTGTAATGCAAAAATTTAGTTTAAAGTGGTCAGCAAACTAGTTCATAAATAAAACAGTTCTAAGAGTTAGCACAGAAATATAGAATTCTACAAAATAGAAAACTAATCAGTCAAAGCATAGATCTACATCGCATGACCTGCAGCAAAATCGAAGAGAGTAAAGCGGATGGGATTTTTTTATGGCGAAAGTGCGGAAAAGTGCTTTAAACCTGGCTAAGTTTGACACGTTTTACATGCAACATGATTGCTGGACGTGATTTTAATCACAGGCTGCAAACATATATGGAATTGTATTTAAATTTGAAAAGGCTATAAACCGGAAACAGAAGGTAGAGGGTAAGAAAACTTTGTTAAAATTCTTTGAATTTGGTAAGAAAAAATAAACCGTATAACATTACTGTAACCTGATAAAGAATCTTGGGAATGTTATTGGACTTAAAGCAATAGCAGAGAAATTCAAGTACTTACGGTTCATCTTAAAAGGGGGGGAGAAAACTTGACACGCAGAGCTTATGCCCTGAGCCTAAAACGGAAGAAGGAATGACATGCGGAACTTTACACGGTAGGAATTATAATGCCCAAAACCAAGGCCAGATCTAGTCCTTATGTAGACTCTAAATTAAGATATATCCTGTATATCTGATTTAAATCTTGATTGTTTAGATACATTTTTATAGATTGAAGCCTCATCTTAGATATTTAATCTAGATTATAGCCTTGATCTAACCTATATTGTACTTTTAAAGGCACAATTTTACAAACGAAGTTATCAAGCGAATGAACCTTTATTTACGTGTTTTCTCCTGCCTACATTTTTTGAGGTGTGGTAAATTCCTCCTAAATAATCTCGCCCATATGTATATTTATATGTATTTTTTATGCTCCCATAAAGTAATGTACTTGAACAAACTGCAGTAGAATTATAATTTATATACAAACCAAAACTTCCTTGAAATTATAGTCGGCAACGCCATGATAAACACCAAATCAAGAGCCATGCAAGTAATGCCAGCCCATGAAGAATATTTTATATATTCTAATTTGCAATGTTTTTATCGTATCACTCTTGGTTTATTGCAGATTTTACCCCGACGACGCAAAAAATATATAAGAAATCCTCATTGAATGTCATGGCAGACGTCATAGATCTTGAAGTTTTGGCTGTTACTCGTAGTTGCAGTTCGGCAGTTACACTCTTGAAGAAAAGCTGCTTGTGGTTTTAAGATTCCCTCTAAAACGTCTGTGTGAGCTATTATTTATACATGGAGTAAGAAAATCAATTCAAGATCTATCCGCAAACTTTCTCCTGGGTCTAGCTTTGTGTTGCCCCATTAAAGTATAAAAACACATCCATTAACTAATGTCTATCTCTAAGACTAAACACAGGCTTACTAATTCGAAAGTGGCCCCCACCTGTCGATGAATTCAGGACGGGAGTAGATTAGTTAATTAACATGATCTATTTATTAAAAATGTTTATATTCTCTTAAAAATACCCCCCCCCCCGACCAGTTTGTTTACATGAAGCAAGTTATCAAAGCTGAGTTAATAACGAATCATCAAAATAATCAATTGTGTAGTATTTGTTCTACTTACTGCATTACTGCACTCATAATTTCTCCGTATAGAATATTTATTATCAATTTATCTTTTAATAGCTGGCTTGAATCATTTTCATTCTCTACGGGCATCGAGAAAATTGTTTGTACAGTGCAATCTCTTCTTCGTTTAGTTTATGTTTGCCATCGTTATGTTTAGTTTATGTTTGTCATCTTGCTGGTAATCAACATTTTCTATTCTTGCTTTTATTGAAATTTATTCCATTACCATTTACACAACTAACCTTAGATTCTGTCTTTTCGGAAAATATTGATTAGAAGCTGCCCGACCCAAAGGCAGTCACAATAACCTGTCCGTCACTGGAACCAGGTATACTTTTGTGTAGGCCTATGCTTTATGAGAGGTGACCTTAGCGTGAATCAGAACTTGAGTTGAATGCCACATTAGATTTTTGTTGAAAAAAAAGATGAGTACGGATGTCATAAAAGTTTAAAAAGTTCCCAAACTTTAATTAGGTGAGAAGCAACAAAAAACAAAACAAAACAACAAAAAACAAACAAACCACAACCACCAAAAAAGAGAAAATACAAAGAGAAAAACGGAGATTAGGAAGAATTAGCGATAGAGCGAGGCATAGCCTGAAAATAGAATATCCCTTCCCACCACCACCCCCTCTGTCTGTCTGTCTGTCTGTCTGTCTGTCTGTCTGTCTGTCTCTCTCTCTCTCTCTCTCTCTTGATTTCCTTGCTTTACTATAGAAATATGTGTCTGAGTATAGGCATCCTATTAAATGACAGTTAACTAAATTCTCTTTTATTATTTCAATTTCATTCGTCATTGCTAACTTATTAAATCGAAAACTGAAAAGGAAGGGTTTCCTTCGTACGAGTGCACTGTCGTAAAGAAGATTTTACAGAGTTTCCTTACCTGGAACTAATTATAGCATAATGCGTTTTCGGTGAAGCTTAGATGCGCTTTTAGTGCGCCACGCAACGTCGCCACAAAGGAAACTTATCGATCGTATACCCTTGGCAGTTCCATAGTTTCGATAACAAGATTGAAAATATTGATTTAGTTTGGCTAATGAGAAATTGAAAAGAAAAATGACAGCAGTGTTTTCCGTTAAAATCATCAGGTAGCAGTAGTTACAATTTTTAAAAGCAAATATTTCATGAAATTGCTGATCAACACCAATTTTACGAAATTTTAAGAAAATGATGGCATTTAGGAATTACTTATTTGGTGGGAAACGCCATAATTAAGTATTTTTTAAAACTTCTTTTCTACAAGGGAAATCCTGTAATATTCATTGAGGGCTGTAAAATAAAGAACTGAAAACCAAGCCTTATACTTCAATGCTGTTTCATGGTGAACCCACCGTCTATCCAAGAAAAAATCTCAAGGAGAAAACTAGTCACCCTGATTGCTCATACTTTACAAACCAATAGGCGCTCTCTAATTTTGTCATTTCGAAAAAAAAGCGAAACAAAAAGTGATAGCAGCATATCATTAGCTAATTGAGCAGCAAATGCCAAAGTTGCACCACTGGAGTGCACACAACATGTTCCTTTCATTTTGTTTAGACTTTCGAATCAGTTACAGATCCAGGGTTCCATTATTGGCTTTTAGAGAATCGTATGTTCGAATTTTTACTTAGAATTATTCGACTCTTCGCGAAGATTTTTGCTTGTTTTTAGTATTGAATGATCATTAACACAGTATAAAAGATAACAAAATGTATAAGGTCTTGGTGTGGTGGAGCGAGTGATGCGCTTTTAACACATAATTTCCGTACATATTTAGCAAGAGTTATATGCGTTGAACTAATGTAATCCTCAGCTATTCTACCAATTTATATGGCAAAGAATTGTTTTTTTATATCCAGAGTTGCCGCTCAGTCTCATTTCAACCAAAGGGCATTCCATAATGCGTTCAGAGTTCTATCAATTGTTCTGTCAAACCTATGTCTAGCTAGGCCTTTTACCGTTACATTGAACCAAGACACCTACATTTGAACGGACTTTAATATGAGTTTGAAAAAGAGGAAAATCTCAACAAACAGGGCTCAAGTTACATGGAAAACTATCTTGCCCTGTTCACGAGAGCCACATTCATGAATACAAATACAAAGTAGTTAATGACTAAGAGAGAGCTTTTCAACGTATCTGAAATTCAAGGAGCAAAGGAAAAACCCGGTTTCTCAGTAATGCTGAGAAAGCAACGGCACGTCAAACGATATCCAATATTTTTATCGATTAGGCTTTTATATTTGCATGCCTTTATCATGGG
>BMAT01007661.1:740278-754357 GCA_019649035.1 Elysia marginata | reverse complement strand
TTTTAGTATGGATATCTCAACGTGGTATGACCCAATGTTTGATTTTAACGCTGCAAAAGTCTGATTTTAACTCTCAAACCTTCATTACTTTACAGGGATATCAAGCCAGACAATATACTCCTGGACGAAGAAGGTAAGGGACGCTGTTTCTAATACTAAAAACACTGTTCTATTTTTATTATTATTTATATTATTATTATCATTTATATTATTATTATTTATATTATGATTATTATCTATATTATTATTATTATTTTGTTGTTGTTATAGTGTTATAAAGATTCTGAATGACAATTTGAAGTGCCCGATTTCTCGATCTCCATTTAACAACACAATCCAATAAAATGACATTAAGTAGCCTTTGCTATAAGATGTCGATCGACGCAATGTTCTTTCCCTTTATATACATGTACATATGTTGCTCCGATTAAATGGTAAAGTATTATAAATTTGGTTTAATGTTACTTAGCATGCCTTTACAGGACATGGATTAAGACAACCCAAATTTTTTTCTTAATTTCTAATCGTTATAAAACAAAATAAGTTGCGGTGAAACCTCTTTTATTGCAAAGTTTACTCTCCACTCGGTAATAATTAGATAATAACATCTGAGAGTATTTTACATAAGTTCAAAGAATTTTTCATTGCCCACCCTACCTTCAGCCAATGGCTCGCAAAATCGTAACGATGCGTCTATGGCGGCCTTCCAACCACACAATAATCAAGTACTGCCACAATGAAGAACGAAAAAACAACACATGGTGTGATTTCCCGTCTCTGAACTGTGGTCAGGCTTTTTAACATCATTCAGACAAATAAAAACTATTGCTTGAACGCGCAGTGCGTCACCGTTGTGTGTGTTGTGAAGGCTGGCAGCCATGTCTGATGTCAAGCTCCAAAGCAGATAGCTCTATTTGGACAAATGTACATTTTCTCGTATCGCGTTTGACTTTTTATCGCTGAGCCATTTGACAAGGTGTTCTAGAGAAGACGACTAGTTATCTCCTTCAATGTTTCCCACATCTGCTTGTAGCAAACATGCCGATAGTTAGGAAGTAGTTTTGCGCTGAATGTTCGTCATCAAAAAACGTACTCCAACGCCGCACATGCACTCATTCACGCACAAACGCACGATGTCAAATTTCAATAGATGAGAACCTGTAATTAAATTTAAATGTATGTAGGCAAGGGAAAGCGGAAGAAGGAGAAAAGTGCAATAATTCTTATGAATACTCGTATTAGCGTTCTTGGCAAAGTTTCATAACTATAACAATCTTATTCGACAAATAAAAAAGATCACAGTCTTGGTTGGATATTACTGCCGTCGTTAAAAGCTTATATAGGCTTAGGTAAAACCTTTTATGTTTAGAAAAATTCAACGAACAGATCTCATGTGAGGGCAAAATAAGAGACGGGAAATCTCTGAATGTAGAATTTTCGACTCTCCCGAATGAAACTAGAGCCAGCTGCCAGAACTAGGGGAGACAACTCGAGTCTAATCCAAACTCTCTAGCGATATAGCAACCTGAACCTCTTGTAAGGTCTTTGCTGGCGGTTGCCCTTACAACCTGACAACGCAGAAAACCCTTGTACAACACTTCAAAATTGTCAAAAGATTGATATATAAGGTAAAAGCATTTATAACGCGCCTATAATCCACTATAAAGTGCTCGGTGTAATACATAAAACTACATTAAAAATTACATAAACAGAAGAACCGGTGTATCAGATAGAATGCATCTTAAAAATTCCAGGAAAAAATAGCGGTACGAAGTGCTAAAACTTTTTAAAGTTTGTTTGATATGAGACCCGTTTTCTTGTAAGAGCAAAACAAACTTAAAAATTACATGACTGATTGAAAAAATTGCAACATAAGCATTAAGAAAAAGCTCTCTTGAAAACTTATGTTTGAAATATTTTTTTAAAAGTACTGACAATAGTGTGCATCCTCAGACAGGGACTTCCA
The DNA here is from genome assembly GCA_019649035.1 of Elysia marginata. Lineage (NCBI taxonomy): Eukaryota > Metazoa > Mollusca > Gastropoda > Plakobranchidae > Elysia > Elysia marginata. The sequence continues at coordinate 752,391 of BMAT01007661.1, read as the reverse complement.
TACAGTAGGGGCTGAAGTTGAAAAGCCTTAGTTTCAAAACTAGAAGAAATAACATCTGCACACTCCAAATTTGTATTTGAAGATCATAAAATGCCTGCAGGTTTATAAGGTTTAGGTAGGGCTTGGAGATAGGAAGGGGCTAGATCATTTAGACATTCAAAAGTTTGACGTTCTGTCTTAAATCAAATGCGTTGTTCGATTGGCAACCAATGGGGCCCTTTTAATATTTCTCTTGATTTTGTGTCCCTTCTTTTTCTGTTTTTCTTGGACCTTCGTTTTGAGCTTTGTGTAACCTTTCGATTAAGTAATTTGGTAAACCAATTAACAGATAGTTACAGTAATCAAATCTACTGGTATCGTTATCATTAACATTTCTTAATTTGTCAAGGTCTTAAAATGAAAATGATTGGCAAACCTTTTTATACGACATTTCATGTTTAATTTTGAATCAAAGTAAAAACCCAAATTTCTAACAGCATTACCATTGGTAACAATAGCAAACTTCCAGAAAAAATCAATATGTTCAAACTCGTATTCTATCTTTGCCAAGAATGTGCTAAGTTTATCAAATAAGACTTGTTTATCTATTGTATAAAAAGCAGCAGGTCGAGTAACACAAGCTCTGCAGGTTGCTTGCTCTTGAATATGAGTTGTCCAATGTCATTATGGACAGGGAGAAGAGCAGTCTCAGTGATGTGACACAGGCGATGGGCAGACTGGATTTTAGGGGGAAAGTTTTTTTCATTTAAATATGTTTGAAATTTTCTTGATGCAACAATTTTTTCAATTAATTTAGACATAAATTGTAAGTTACTGACAAGACGATAACTTTAAAAAATTTCCTCGTCTATAAATTTGGTCGTATCACAGCAAATAACGAAAAACAAAAGCTAAGCTTGAGGAAGAAGGTCATTAAAAAAGAGGGGGGGGGGTGAAGCAAGAAGATGCTCGACTGCAACCATTGTCTTGATAAAAGGTGCATCGCCTTCGTAAAAGGAAATATCATGCAAATGAAAACGAAGTATAACATAGCCATTTCCGGAAGAGCCGTGAAATACCCGGAAACAAAATTCACTTTGGAGAAAAGTTCGACGGAACTCGCTTTTTTTAGCGGACCGGTAGTGTCTTCTCTTCTCGCCTGGATCGAGACTTGGTAATTGATTTCGGAGACATATTCATGGCGCATCCTTCTCCCAATCAAATTTGATAGATCATTGACTTGATTGAGCTACCATAAAAAACGTTCTGCTCTGGGTAGCGCTGAGAGTGCTGCGGACTGGACACGACTCCCATTAGTAAGATCAATACAGAGGAAATAAAGAAAGTAGACTCACTATGTTCCACAAACTATGAAAGGGAATTTGTGTTAAGAAGAAAGCCTGTATTGTAGGAGCTTGGGAGTGCGGTTGTTTTTACCTCTCTTTTAGTTATATTTATTTTATCGAGGAAAATCAAGTGAAAAAAACTCTTCATTGTCATGTTACTTAAAGTGTTTTTCCCTTTTTTAGGTTTAAGAAAATACAAAACTAACAGTCTCATTTAAAAGACAAATTTTCAACAGTCTACTTTGGTTTTCAATTCCTTGTTTTCATCCAGTTTTTTAACTATATTACTTATTTTGAATAAAGACAATACAGTTTTTTCTTACTTTCTTTAGTGTCCGGCTCCTAGCATTATCTCAGAGCCGTATTTCTTTAAGTTTTTATGTGTAGAGCTTTTGTAGGTCTATTTGGTGAAAATTCATATAAAGTTTTTTGGTGGCTGTTATAATCTCTTTGTTTAAAAAAAAATCATAAAAAGATTTCGATACTTTTTATTGACGCCTGGGAAGTTACGAACTTATAAATACATAACATAACTTGCTGATTAAGTATATTCTTAAATTTTATTTTGGTACATCTATATCTGTTAAAACAAACGTGTAGAGAGATGGTAAATTGCTTCAGCTATGGTGCGAGGTCTGTTTCTCTGTGCTTGCCAGCCGATCGCCCAGGCTCCTAACCTAGAAAACTGTTTTTGCAGCAGGACTCACCTTGCTGTGAGGGCATTTTAAAACACAAAATCTTTGAACGATAATTGCAGACAGTTATCTTAATCGTGATCTTACCTTTGTAAACAACGAAAATTCTCTATTTCCCCGAACTTTTTTTTCCTATCGCATAATAAGGAAGTGATTCTGCAGGTCGCAAACTAAATGACTTGAATATCTCATGCTAGGAGAACGTTAAACATAAAAAGGCTTAAAAAAAAATTCATCCATAGGCTATAGAATATAATTTTTTTCTTAGCCACAAGGATCTTTATTTTCTGATCGATAATCTTTCGATAAAAAAAACACATTCACCGTTTTGAAACATAATTGGGTTTGATTTCTGAATAATGATTGTGCGTTTTTAGGTTTGCGCAGGTGTCTGATAAATGTTACACCATAGTTTTCCCAACTCTCCCTTTATCCACATGAACATTTTTTTTTCAAACAAAACTTCATTAGATTTGCTTCTATTTTTCTTGTTTATACGGTCTCTCAATTTTGATACGTTGGGCATTTTTCCTCATATACCATAAAATTGTAAACTCCTCTCTTTGAACACTTTATCCTTCCGGTCAAATTTGAGATTATTATATATTTATCTTTTCATTTTTTTATGTCTATTTTTTATGTTTTTGTTACATATCTTACCAAGTCGATGAATGATAACATTTTGGTTACAGAAACTGAAAGAAAAACTGCTAATGTATGTGGTTGTCGCATCTCTCTTTTACTCTATATATACTAACTTTTCATACATCGCACGGCCACGAAAGAAGTCAAGCTTTCATTTCTCACATTTAAATTCAAGTTTATTTTATCCATTACACAGGCATTAATTCGTGTTTTTTTTTCTTCTTAAAGGTCCTTTCAGAGATCCGTATTTTTAAAGTTGCCTGAGAATTGCCAGGAACTGTTACACCCCACCCAGTCTCACGATATGCCGCTAGCGGTGTAACACACCACCCAGTCTCACGATATGTCGCTAGTGGTGTGTGATGTAACACCCCACCCAGTCTCACGATATGACGCTAGTGGTGTTACACCCCACTCAGTCTCACGATAAATCGCTAGTGGTGTGTGATGTAACGCCCCACCCAGTCTCACGATATGACGCTAGCGGTGTAACACCCCACCCAGTCTCACGATATGTCGCCAGTGGTGTGTGGTGTAACACCCCACCCAGTCTCACGATATGACGCTAGTGGTGTAATACCCCACTCAGTCTCACGATATATCGCTAGTGGTGTGTGATGTAACACCCTACCCAGTCTCACGATATATCGCTAGTGGTGTAACACCCCACCCAATCTCACGATATAACGCTAGTAAAACACCACCCAGTTTCACGATATGACGCTAGTGGTGTGTGGTGTAACACCCTACCCAGTCTCACGATATGACGCTAGTAGTGTAACACCCCACCCAGTCTCAAAATATGACGTTAGTGGTGTAACATACCAATCAGTCTCACGATATGACGCTAGTGGTGTAACATTCCACCCAATCTCACGCTAATGATCTCTTGAAATGTGAGATCTTTACCTCTTCCAAATCAAAAGTTGAAGAAGCAAGCGCTAGCGTTACTGGTAGCCTACAGGCATAGATTGTAAGCGGTGAGAAATAAAACATTCTAGCGCCGATCCATCATAGATTTCGCTCTCTTTTGTCTGCGTATTTCCCTGGCGATGCGTTTAGATAAGGTTTCCGGTGGTATCAGGAAATAAGCTCCCTGAAGATGGGAGGAAAAAGACGAACGTGCCTTAGTCTGAAGAGGTTTGTGGAAGGTGATATTTTCTAGTCTCTTTATCGTCATATTTCGCTCTCATGCGTAGGGTTTCTTTTCAGCACTGAGTATTTTTTTTTCTTTTTACCGTTTTGCTTAATCAAATGCTCGGGTTTGTGCAAAATGTCTCAAAAATAGCTGAACAAATTTATACGCAAAGTAGTTATGAGTAAAGACATTAAGAGTTAAAGTAAGTTATATTATTTGTAGCACCCCCGAAAGATAAAAAAGCAGTTTAAGTAGTTTAAATTGCTATAACTATTAAGTTTTCAGCTCTGAGCTAGTTTCTTCTTTGCAAATCAATCGGGGAAAACAGAAAAAAGGGAAAAGAGAGATAAAATAAAAAATACAAAAAAGAAAAAGATCCATCAGAACTACTTATCAAGATGACTTTCTTGTAGAATAACTTTTGCTTACTTTACGCTGAAAAGCTGTGAGAGAAAATTATTAAGTGAAGAATAAACTAGTGACGCAATCAATCTACTGATCAATTAGATATTTGTAAAAAAAAATAAACCTTTGGTTTAAAGACGACGGAAGGGAGACTACTGTAGGTGTGATAAACCTAGCCATCTAGAGTAAAGAACCCGACAACTCTGTTATAATGTGTTAGAAAAGAAAAGGCCTCAGTGAATTAGCATTGGGGTCGTTATAAAAAAAGAGCAGAGTCAGAAAATAAAAGGCATGGCATCTTCATTCTTGCTTCAGGGACCTATTGTGTCTTTATTTTGAACGTACATAATTGATATATTCAGAGAAACCCGCAGACTTTCAAAGGTCATAGATGAAGTAGACTCACTTCCCTTTATCAAAATAAAACTAATTTATCTTAGATCTTTTGGTATTTTTTTGTTTCAGGTAAGAAAACGGTACTGGGGATTCTGTATTCCTAATGATTGCTTGACTCTATGTAATAAAATCATGCAAAACAAACCGCTCTTCTGAACCTTCTCATTCCAGGTTTCGTTTCTACTGAAACATTATTTATTATTTGATAATTATCTCGGCCTGTTATCAAGCAAAGATAACTTTTAAACATTCACCCTTCCTTCCTCGACATCCTTATGTAAGTTGTCTGTAAGAGAAAGATGGAGGGAGGGAGAGAGAGAGAGAAAGAGAGAGGGGAGGAGGAAGAGCGAAAAAATGAGAAAGAGAGAGAGAGAGAGTAAAATTAGCTGCCACTGTGTCTCCAAGCGTTTATAAGTGTAAAATCAATGTACTGGGAGACAGGGCGGACATTTTTTGCCTTTGAACTGCAGCGAATATTGATCTCTTTACTGAGAAAGCACATTTTTTGTTTAGTTCGCTTGTTTTTATTTTTAACCACTAGATCTACATGAAGTTTAGTATGAAAACCTTTGGTTTACTTTTAAAACTTTTAACTGATTATTTTAAAATATGGAAGGTACCAGCGAGAGCCTGGAGGTCGTGTTTTAGTACATTTCTTGTTCATAAACAAAGCGTTGGACGCAATTGCTAATATCTCCATCAACAACACCTTATTACTTCTCATTCTAATGGAATGTTAAGTCTCACCAAAAAAAAAAGAAAAGTTTTGTTCAATGTCAGTAAACATGGAAACTAAAATTTTTTACCTTGTTGAAAAAAGTTAGCACAAGACCAGGTCTCAATAAGTAGCAAAGCCGCTAATTTTGTAATTTATGGGGCGGCCTGCTTCTTTGATGGGTATGAGAAATTTTAAAATTTGAAAACCCTTGGAAAAGTTTAGAATCTTCATTGAAGATTCGCTAGAAAAGACAGTTAGTCAAAGTATTGAGACTTGACAATTTTCATTGATCAATGATACATTTCTGTTTTGAAGATGCTGTAAAATCGACTTAAATGAATCCGTTGCAGTGGCATCTCAATTTTCACCTGGCATCTTGCGTAATCTTTGGTCTTGTTTGTGTATTTTTGTTGTGTTGTTGTTTTGGCTAGCTGTTTAAAAGTTTACTAAAAACAAACATTTTAACCTTGTTTTCTGTATCGTTTTATTTTTTTTCTACTTCTGTTCCTGTAAAAAATTAAACAAAACTAAAAATCCCAGCCCACAATATTAGAATTTAATTAATGTCAATAAGTTTTCTACTTCAAAGATATAAATATAACCTACTAAATAAAAAGTCATCCCTTTTTTCAACTTCAAGTTTTAAAAGTCAACAAAGTATCTGTACAGCAGGACGTCCTGTTGTCGACCATTCACTGTATTTGAGGTTGAAACGAGGGACTGACCTTGGAAAACCCACTTCTTAGCTGAGAGTTTTCTTGGGCTCTTGCGTTTATCTTTAGTAGCAATACAAAATTATTACATCTATACACCTATGGAGAATGTCCTTATCTAGAGACGTTTAAAAATAATTATTAAAGAAAAACAGACAGTTTTTGTAAGAAAATCATAAATATAAAAAGTAGGTTTCGCGGGAACAAAGGTGTTTTGCCAAAGACCTGCAACATAAATAGTTTTACAGAACATCTTTCAACCCTGTATGTAGACTTGTTTTGCCAAAGACCTGCAACATAAACAATTTAACAGAATACTTTCAACCCTGTATGTAGACTTGTTTTGCCAAAGACCTGCAACATAAACAATTTAACAGAACATCTTTCAACCCTGTATGTAGACTTGTTTTGTTAAAGACCTGCAACATAAACAATTTAACAGAATACTTTCAACCCTGTATGTAGACACCTCTTTCCTTTCTCGTAACGTTATCCCCCTAGCTTTGTCCAGATCCCTACATGAGATCAGCCCCTCACCCGCCACTCCAGATATCTGTAGCTGTTCTCTAGTACTTGGCGTCTCCCCCTCCTTGCAGTCTTCGTTCATCATCCGGGCTTTTGATGGGCCTGTCTAAGCCAATCTGTTCTCAACTATTAGCTCTTTGTCTGGCTCTTGTTGTTTTAGACAGGTCCCTGCTGTAAAAAACGGAGAGGATCGATCTATTGTCATGGGGTCCATTTTTTCGCATCTGGCATCATCTCCGTCTTATTCTAGCTCTTATCCAAACAGTTTGGATGTTGGACGAAAAAACGCTCAACTTTTATTATCCTAAGGATGAGAAAGGCGTAGGGCTAAACAAAATATACGGTTGTCTAATTCTTTGGGATTAGTTCTTTTTGTGAATTTTATTTGAAAGCCGAGAATCGGACAAGGGTATGTGAGGAAAGACACAGCGAAATGTTCCAAGACTTCTGCCTAACGCATCTAAGTGAAACACAGGACTAAATGAGTTTGTGAGGGTAGAAAAAAACAGTGTAAGAGAAACAGAAGGAGATATTTAAAATAAAAAAAATTTAAGGTGTATGTATTTTAGACAGTATTATGTATAAGAATGGAGTTACCTCGTAACCACAACAATCAGAAAAGTTGCAGAATTTTTATGACGGATAAAGCCATCATATCATTTTGAGACGTGTCCCAAATCTACTTTAAAAATTGTTACAGAAATCAAAATAACGAAAGAATATTTTAAGGACAACGCAAAGAGTATTTTTAATCAACTAAAATGTTAAGGCATAACGAGGTAAAATAACAAGGGCTTTTGAAATCTTAGTTCAATATTAATTTTTTTTGTGCTCTGCTTTTAAGACAGTTTACACTGTAGCTTTTTTATTTGCTTGTTGTTTCATGCTCACTCTACCTAAAATTGTGTCGGGCTTCTTTTTCAAACATATTTAGCTTATTGTGTAACTAAATTGCAGATTCATTAGAAACTAAAATAATGTGACCAAGTTTGAAACAAGTAACATGCGCCCCTAGAGCTCCGATATTCGTCTCTATCTTTATTTTGTACGTTTTGGTTTGAATAAGTTTGAGTTGGAAAAATAGAAATAATCTTTAACGCCTAGAGACTAACAAACAAAGTAATAATGTTGAATAGAAAAGCGCCTAGTAATTATTTTTACGGTTTGGTACAGAAGTAGGCTTTGTTACCAGTGCTTCTCCTTCCTTCAAAGAAGAAACAACGGAAATTAAAAGATAACCGGATATTCCTAAATGTCAAGGGATTTAGAAGATAAACTGAGGCCTCATGATTATTATTTCTCAACATTGCGAAACTATTTCTGCCTTAGTCTTTTTATCCTTTTTGTCTTTGCTGGTAAAGCATTTGTGTCTCAGACTTTGTTTTATCTTTAAAATCATCATGATTATCATAACCGTTTATAGACGACGATCGATCTTTGTAACTATAGCATCGATCATCACCATCGTCATCCTCTTCATCATCGTCATTAAAATTATCAAAGTAATACTATCTCTATGATAATAATAATAATAATAATAATAATAATAATAATAATAAATGACTTTTATATAGCGCTTTACCACTGCCTATGGCGATGCTCAGAGCGCTTTACATAGATAAAACTTGCTTTCACAATTACATAAAGACAGCAGCGCGGAGATCTACAAAGACATAAGTAATTGCAAAATTGCTGATTTATAAAAAAAACATGGTTCATTAATAAATAGATTTAAAAATTGTCGATTGCTTTGATGTCAGCTATTATAAAACACAACAGTTTCCATAAAACATTACCTACGAAATTTCTTTAAGATATTTTATCACAATATTACCCAGTTATACATAAAAGCAGATTTACATTTATAAATATTTTTGGATAATTATGGTACATTTATAATATTAATTGATAAAAGAAAACCAATGAATGTCTTATTAAGATGCAGTGCCATATGCTTTTAAAAACAAATGGTGCTTTAGTGCTTTTTTTTTAATTTTCTCGTCTTCTATGTGACGTAGAGGCTTTGGCAAAGAGCTCCAGATTTTTGGGCCTAAATAAGAAAAACATCTTTCACCTAGCGTTTTATATCGTTGGCGAGGAACAACTAATGTTTTGTTGTCATTAGAAGACCGTAAAACTCTCCCTGGTTGGTATACTTCTACCGCTTCTTAAAGGTATGCTGGTCCACGCCCATAACGCCCATGATAATTGTCAACAAAAGCTCGTCATCGCGATTTTCACAAAGATTATTATGATTATGTATTATTCAAATAGTTTCCAAATATTATACATTGACATACAGCCAGAGATATCTATATTTTACGTCAAAGCAAAGATCGTATTTACAAAACCTTTCATCAAAATTGCAAAGCTCAAATGACCTTAAGTTCTTTCTATTAGAGAATATCATAACAAATTTTTTTAACTTTGTAAATTTGTAAGCAAATTGTCAACATTTATCTTCCAGGTTAGACTGGATAAAACAGGTTCCTTTTAGCATTTTATAGACTTTATCTTTGCAATGAGTTCATGTCAAATATTATAAAAATGCATTGGAAACATGAGCAAAATGTCAATAAATTTGATGCAAGTTTACATCCGACCAAAGATAATTGAACCTAAAGCATTTTCTTTGAAGACTTAAATATATACACGTAATGAACTATGGTTTCTACTGTCCACTGTGTTTATGACAAAAGAAAATTTTTAAAGGTAATCAACAAATGAGTTAACCAATTTGTGTTTTTATTTTGTTTGGATGATAGACGCTACGATCTTTAATCCATGATAAGTTCAGGCTTGCGTTTTGTTCTTTTAAAAATAAATCTGTGTAGGTTTACCAGTTTTGTCTGAGATAAAAGGAGCTGAGTGAGCTTGAGTTATTGCTAGTTCTGCTAGCCCAGTCCGCGAGACACAGACTCTGAGCTTGGTTTTATATCCCACAAGCCTGAAAAGTACTATGTTAAAAAAGATCAGATTTCGTCATGGCGTCCTGTGGGCCCTACCAAACAATAAAACGAAAACATGTCACCATCCCTCTGTCTGCAGGCCATGTCCACATCACGGACTTTAACATCGCCGCAGAGACAAGAGAAAACGGTATAGCATCATCTCTGTCAGGAACCAAACCCTATATGGGTAAGTACACCAAAGCAGAGTTGTGTTTTATACGATTGGAATTTTCATCTTGTTCCATCTTCCTGTCATCAATAATTTAGCCTCGGAGCCATCATCAAGTTCTCATTAGCATCAAAGACCACAGCCCAGATATAAACCTGCCATGCAACTTAAATCTCAGGCCAATTCGCAATTTTTTAGTTTAATGTAGAACTGGTTCACAAAATTCGTTCCTGAAACAACCTAGGTTTGCACTGTAAGGTGATGGCTGTGTCTCATTCGAGCGACCTGTCATAGAAAAAAGAATTAAATCACGATTTGTTCATTTCTGAAAAGGCGAGAAGTGTACATGAACTATGACGAGAGCCTAATGGAATCTGACCATCTTTTGAGTGTTCACTGTGAAGACTTGGGTATTAAATACTTCAACACTTAGCAGAGCATATAGAATAGTTAGGTTTGCTCTGTTTGGTTTCAAGTACCATCCCTTTGGAAAGCTTTAACTTTCTCTCTCTCCCTCCCTCCCTCTCTCTGTCTGTCTTTCTTTCTCTCTCTCTGTGTCTCTCTTTCTCTCTCTCTCTCTCTCTATCTCTCTCTTTCTTTCAATATAGTTTTGTTTAGACCTCTGTCCATTTCAGCATCTGTCTGTATGCCTTTCTACCTGCCTCTCATCTTCTGCTTTTGTATTTCCTCTTCAAAATATCTGAATACAAGTCCTCCACAAAAAACTAAGTAATCATACATCGTTCTCATGTTATCTGCAGCCCCTGAGATTTTCAATACGGCCCTGGGCGAGGCGGATGGCTACAGCTATCCTGTAGACTGGTGGGCTCTGGGCGTGACTATCTTCGAGTTGCTCAAGAAACGGGTACGCGCCTCCCTACACACTCTAGACTGTATAAACCAGCCTGAAAGGTTGAGCATCCTCTACCTAGAACTAATTGCTCCCTTTGCCTTATTCATTTCCTTAATTACAAAGTACAAAATGTACTCCGATTAGTACTTTCAAAGTTTATCGGGATTTGATGAGCAAAACGTGGTTAAACTCATCTTATGTATTTACAAAATTTTTCATTGTCAAGCGCTTAGAGAATTTAGTGAATTGGGCGCTATATAAAAAAGCTCTTTGCTTTTCTATACTTCTATAACGTGCTGATACTTTTTTTTAAAAGTTCTGCTTAAAACCATGTACCCAGAAAACGATACTTAAAAATGTTTGCACAGACTCAGTTCTAGGCTAGCTTGTGCACAAAAACGTTTAGAAGTAAATCAGAGGATTTTATTTCTTATGTGCCAAGAACAAGAGTGATTTAACCGTGCCTTATTTCGAATTTTAGATCTAGCTAAGTTTACTGGTTGCTTGATAAGGTACACAAGAGCATTGACAACTAGGCACGGCCAGCGGGCTATGAACTGACGAAAAGCTCTGTGATAACAAGAATCGCTATAGACAGTGAACATTCCTATCACGATAGACGGTCTTAAGATATGTCTTAATATATTTTGGTTCTTATTATATTAACAGTAAACCTGTAATTACTTCATTTTACAAGTTTTATGTTAAGTTTTGAAAATTCAATTTACACGTAGGTTTTGCCTTGGCGTATTGTCGACGTATGCATCAAAGTCTGATAGTGATACGTCAGTCGCCCTTCAATCACGCTTGATACTTTTGTAGCCCATAAATGTTCCAAGGAATATCCAACAATTCTGTGGTCTCATGCATGAACCTGATAACCCACACGAATGTGAAACGGAGATATTTCTGGTCAAAGTTTGGCTTTTACAAAGAACATATAGAAAGTGATAAACTTATAGGAAAGCATTTGGGGCCTTAAACATGATGTACTACATCCACTTATTATATGTAATAAAGCACGCTAGGGAATACTTGCTGGTACCTTTATCTCATTTTTTAAGAAAAATATGGGTTATCAGGTTCATGCATCACAGAATTATATCTAGATGCAAAGCCATTTTGTTTCAGAATATAAACGTTCATTTAAAACATGAGCGATCTAAAGTAAAAGTTTATGTTCGTTTTACATGTATAGTGCACTACCTGAACACATTTTACCTTGTAACGTTCCCATAAAATTTCTAAGTGTTTTCACGGTACCAATTTCACAGCGACCTTTTGTTATCCACGGCGACACGGGAGCGCAAGAGACTCTACATGTCCTGATGAATACCAATGTCCACTTTCCGTCATCTGCCTCGGACAACATGAACGACCTTCTCAGACAGGTGGGCGTAACTTTAGGTACAAGTGCATAATTTATCCAAAATAAAAGAGGGGAGGAGTTCGACCTTTAGACTTAAAGAGGGTACAACATTAACTGCGGACTGTGAGTAATACATTCGGACACTGAGATTTTTCCGTTTAGTTCTCCTGCGAAGCAAGATGATTTTCCATATCAAATGTTCTTGCTGGTC
>BMAT01007661.1:692920-705931 GCA_019649035.1 Elysia marginata | reverse complement strand
TCTCTCTCTCTCTCTCTCTCTCTCTCTCTCTCTGCCTGTCTCTCTCTTACACTCTTATTTTCTTTATCATTTCTCACCCTTACCCGTCAAGGTAATAATATAGGACATACATGGGATTATCTTGCATCATTTTTGCAAACCGCTCTTTTTGTAAAGCTTTTTTGCTTCTCGCCATATTTTTACTATTAGTGGTGATATATTTTTGCTACACGTTCATTCATGATCTATTCGGATATCTCTTTCCGTTTCAGTTCTCTCACTCTCTCTCTCTCTCTCTCTCTCTCTCTCTCTCTCTCTCTCTCTCTCTCCCTCTCTCTCTCTTCCTCTCTTTCTTATTTTCCTCACCCTTATTTTCAATTTCATTTTCCAGTGAAAAAGGCCAATGAAGCAACTCCTCGAAGCAGAGTAAGTGTTTATAATGAACATAAAAATAAATATTCAATAAATCACATTGATAACATCTGTATAGCGCATACACTAAGAGCACTGGCGTCATTTCTATCAGGCGCGTCGTTATTCTACAAAATAGCAATACAAACATTATTTTGAAAGATGGGGGAGGAGAGGGGTAAAATTATTTTATTAAACCTTTTGTAGCCTGAATACAACCATTTTATTCTTGAGATATAGATCTATATTTTGACGAAATTGTTTCTTGCATTTCGGTCACTTTTCTCACTGATTTAAAAAAAAAACTGAAGTCAGAGTTTATACTAATGTGACCTCGATGGCATAATTAGCACCTCATCAGCATAATCATTGGATACACGTGAGCTGTGTATGCACTATATGCGTACAGGTCTAACTTGAACATTTTATTCAAATTTAATTAGCAGTTTTTATGCAATGATTTTTCTACTTATGAAAACCTCTTTTCACCTATTTTACATTGATAACAAAAATTCCATGGTAAAGTACATGTAGTTGGCATCTGACCTCTCTCAAGAGACGTTCCAGTGTGTTACGACACGTCTGTGTTTTGCTAAATCCATAATTTGGAACAAAATCTTGATATCTGCAACCAAGTCATAAGTTTCTTTTGTATTTCGTCTTCACCCCACATTTTAGGCTCCGATGATCAAGAGCTTTTCTGAAGACAGAGGTAAGAGTTGTTCCAGAGATACACTTTGATACATTGAAAGTTAATTTGGGACAGGTTCCAACAGCCTCTCCTTCACATCATATTCTTTACTGTCCTACGCAAGTTTCTAAACCCTCAACATTTTGCCGATGTCTTGTATTAATTTTTCTATCAGATTAACTTTTAGGCCGTAACTTTTAAGTTAGGTAAGAAGGAGTTAAACTGGCCAGGTTACACCTATGGAGATATTGAGACAGACATCAATCTATTATCTTATTTAAAATGTTTAAGTGAAAACAGGGAATGTAAAGAGGTCCTATTATGAAGGGTATGGTTGAGACTTCAAAACATAAAGCTAAAGAAAGACTGAAGGTGAAACATACGGCTTAAATGGTACCTAACGCTAGAAAGCACTGGGATAAAATAAAACGACGCCACAAGAAAGATTGGGAAAATGCTTGGTTCGGGAGATCATACGGAAGCACACAACTTTACCTAAAATCATGATTTAAATACAGATTCATATGATTCTTCAATATGATTTTAGACGTGTAAATGTTTTTTTTCTAGACGAACCAGTTTCATGATTCGATTTATGTCAACAGTGCAAGCTCCCCCGCTGCCCCCAAACCATCCCACAGCAGGGAAATCAGAGCTTCACATGATCACACAAGCTATAGGTCTAAACAGAAAAATCAGCGAGCCTGCCATACCAGGGATAGGTGCTATGAAAACGTGTCCCAACTTCACCACACTCCCTGGGTCCCAGAACACTAAAGAAAGTTCTGCGCAACCCACGAGTGCCAGACAAAGAGATCCAACACAACAAAACACTCCTGTAAGCTATTGTTTTTAACAGGCTTATAAATGTTCCATTTCGCAAGAAAAGTCTTTATTAAAAAAATTTACATATATTTTCTTTTTACGAGGCAGGATTATATAGATAGTTTTTACACCAAGACCAACATACCAACGATGATGGATTATTGTGAATCTTTTGTATAAATTGGTTTGCAAACCGAAATATTAACAGGACGCACAAAAGACATAGTCATTTTGCAGAGATTGGCGCCTGACATCGATTGGCAATTTTTTTCGAATTTCATTAGAATTATCGGTGTGTATAAAGGGCACAAATAAACCGTCAAAGAAAAGCTCATATTACATGTCATACTTTGTTTGCTAAATAAACTGAATTTTATAAATAATTATACAATTATTTATATGTTGTATACAAGATAATGTAGTTTTATGTGAAATTGATGTTTGGTACTACATTATTGAAAACGGCAATAGTTTCTAACCAATGTTTTTTATATCTCATGGTGTTCAGCCACCAGCGTCTCAGTTTCCGTCCCCGCTAGCAACTCCTGATGAAACTGGCTCCAAAAAAATGAGTCGCCCTAACTCCGAATCTGTTAGTGCGCTGGACGAGTTGGCGGCCATTACGGCGAGAGTGACCAAACAGCCCTTGGTCGTTAAAAATGCAAGTCGTACTATTGACAGCTTCTTAGCTTAAGTCACAATCACATCAGCAGCTTAAAAAGGAAGAAGACTTTGATCAAGTTATTCGTTTCTATGTGTTGAAAAATAAGGCCCAAATCACAATGTTTGTTTTCCTTCCTTAAAGAAAAAAGAGCTATAATTCCCAAAACTTACTGTTTTTCTCAGCCTTACGTTTTGTAAAACTAGGTACATTTTAAATCAGATATAACAAAACTGCTATCTCTATTTCTATCTCTCTGTCTCTGTGTGTGTCTCTCTCTTTCTCTCTCTGCCTCTTTCTGCCTGCTCTCTCTCTATTTGTCTCCGTCTCTCTCTGTCTGCCCTCAGCCTCTCTCTGTATGTTTCTCTCTCTCTTTTTGTCCCTGTCTCTCTCTGTCTGCCCTTTTTCTCTCTTATGCTCTCTCTGTCTGTCTGCTTTCTCTCTGTTTGCCCCCGTCTCTCTCTTAGTCTTTCAATTCAATAGTTTGAGAGAATTAGCGTTTCCGCTCTTGTTTTGTCATTGACGTCAACCTAGCCAGATATTTTCGGATTTCAAAATGAGGATTAATTACGAGCAAGCTAATGATTGTATAAGAAGCCAGCCTCAAATATGATGGAGAGAGGCATACACAAAAATACAGGCTCTTTGAAAACTCTATTTTCTTCATGTTACTGTCATTTTGGAGTTTTGTATTAACCTGATTGTGAATTTAAAGCATCTGTCTATTTTTGATATAACGAAAAATGATTATTACTCGTATTAATGTTTTTAAAAGTGTATCTACATGATGTAAGTTGTTTATCTTTTTATCTTCAAAATTAGGCACCAGAAGTTGCCCCCAAGCCATCACCTATCGGAGTCTTGTCAAAATCGATGTCATCGATACCAGCAGCCGATCAGAATCAAGTGAAATCTACACAGTCTAAACCTGCCATACATAATCGTACGTTTACAGACGAATACGTGTTACATGGATTACAAGTTAGAATTATTGATGTCAAACTGCGTTTGCAAAACTGACAAGTATTTATTTATCTGCCGATATTTGTCACTTGACTTTTTTCAAGGCCAGATGTTCAATTAAAAGCCCGATCTCTGGGATAAATCTGAAAGCTGGGAGGGGATAATTAATTGAAAAGATTTACTAAAAAGCATATTAAAAGCAATAGATTACAGTGAATTTCTTGTAATATTTTGCGATATCATTGCGGACATTAGCTTCAGTGTTTCTAAGTTTGAGAAAGCAAACACAGTCCAGCATACTAGTCACGTAACGCAGTAGTGTTCCTATCCTATCGTCGCCGAAAGTAGAGCTGTGACCAGAGGATTGTTGCAGTTGTAAATAAAACGTATTACTTCAACAACTAAGTTGTGGCGAATTTATAAAGAGGGTAAGTTGCACCTTAGCTAACTTATTTTTGTCTCATCGAGAGCCTTGTTATTCTTTGCTTTTAGGGATCATAAAATGTGTTATTTACACTGTCTCCGCAACAGAGAATCTTAGATAATAACAAAATCTCTGGGTTACTTGTTTCTTGTGTGTGTCAGTAAAGTTTCCATAAGGGGAATCAACATCTTCTCGGGAATTTAGCGAGTAAGTAGATAAGCAATCATGACAATAGTAGAACCACCTGTATAAGCCCTTATCTTGCAACAGGTGTAACAGTTTTGTAAACATGATCCTGTTACTCATTCTCTACACAGCATTGTTTTCTCATCCTCAATCTGACAACTCGAACGATGCGTCTCCACAAATAGAGGGTAAAAGAATTGTTGAGGATCATACTTCAGTCGCACTTGATCGGGAGGACATTGTCTATGCTCAGTTGCGCCAAGAAGTGATGTCTTCCCAAACAGAGGAACATGACGATGGCACATATCTTAACATCAAAACCTTAAAAAGCATACCTTTGAGCTTGGATGTAGAGCGCCAAGATTGGAGCAGTGCAGAAATAAACTACGCTGATATGTCATCATTTGAGCTCAGTCCCACTATAGCCGACAGTGAGACAAGCAGTAGGGGGTGCCATGTACCTTGCGAGTATACAGTTGAAGAGGAGAAAAGTTATGAGCCAGTAGAAAACGTATGTGACGAGGATAGTGACACAAATCTGTACTTCAACAGCATGATGTTATTTACAGAAACGTATAAAGATCATCCAAATGTATCAGAGACCTATGAGCCAATTGAGCAACCTTTAAATGGAGCAAACAGTTACAACATAATACCAGGCACTAACCCTGAGAGACATCTCAAGCCAAAATCTCATTCCTATATTTGTCGATCTACAAGCAATATATGTGATAATTTCAATCTATCTAGTAATCTTTACTTTAACGAGCGTTTCATCGATTCTTATGGAGCGTTAAAGACTAAAAAAGAATTGCCTGAGTCAAAGGAAACATTTTGCCATATGGAAGAGACTAAACGTGCTTCTGTCTCAGAAATTTCTGGTCGAAGATCCGTAGGTCGTAGACACAGTATTCAGACTGAATATGAGTGTCGCGAGAAGATGATGTCCCAGTTACAACCTGAAGTTCTCAGCAAAGCAGACAACAGAGAGGAGAACCAAGTCCACCAGAGCATCTGTTTCAAAACTTCAAAGAATCTGACAAAACACTCCTCAAGTTCATACCTTTTGGATTTATCTGTATCTGATGAAATTTACGAGGGTATAGAATGGAATCCTCCAACACATAAGCCAGTGACATCTCCCAAACCAAGCACCGGTCCTCGACGCCGGAGTCTTAGTGGCCAGGCGCAAACACCTGCAGAGAGACAAGTGTGCCCTAGGGATCTGCAACGGGCCAGAACGATCTCAGGTTTCGGGCGCAACTTGCATGACGTCTATTATGCCGAGGTGAACCTTTCTAGCAAGGTTAAGGAAATAGAACCAATCGCTTCGCAGTACATTGATGTGTTTGCCAACTATGAGGATATAAAGGCAGCAAAGGCGGCCAGAGGAAGTTTTAGCGGCGTCAGCGAACACCAATCTTCTCCAAACAGGTCACCCAAGTGCCGAAGCAAATCTGAAACTCGCCAATCTACTGATTTATCAGGTTATTTTTTTCGACTCATTCGCAAAAGGCACTGTGGATATGGATGTTCTTTTATTTGTTCGGTTTTTTTTTCTTTTTCATTTTAATTTCGTCTATAACACTTGGTGATGGTTTTGCTGGTTCATTTAAACGATTTGCTGAAAATTTAAATGGAAATTAAATTCCTCATCCTTATAGGACTGATTTTATGTGAAGCAGGCTTAATACTTTATTTCTCGTTGGTGGCTTTGATTTACAATGGAAATTGTGAAATTTGAGCTAATTTCCTTTGTATTGCACATTTATTATATATCTTGTTTGAAACTAAAAGGTGTTCTTATTTCCAGGTCCGTTTTATTAATTCATTTTATGTTGATGTTTCTGCATGCTTAACTTTTGTTGTTGTTTTAAAACGTCAAAAACAATAGACTTGAACTTTGAAGTGAAGAAGAAACATGATTAATGTTGGCAGCATTAATAAACCCGACTGTCGTGAACCTAATTTGATCATAGAACATTAGGGATGGCAAACTACAAAAAACGCAGTCAATACTCATTTAGTAGAAACTCTTTCCTCTTTTTAAAAAGAATGATCAAATTCCGTTTTTTGTAACAATAATGAATTTTAATTTTGTACCTTGTCAAGGAAGTTCAATTTATACTTGTTAATACTTTAAAAAATTTCCATAACTACAACATAGTAATTTATACATATGCATTCTTTGTTTGCATCATAAAATGAGGTTCAGTACCCGTGTAATAACAAGTTGAAGTAATACCAGATACAGTTTCTTGGCCTTTGAAACATGTTTTTGGTTCAGGAGCATAAATTTGACTTACATGTAGCTTTTCAAAATACCAAATTCCAGTCAAGTTTGTTCAATTGAAATCATAGACTTGCACCATAGCTAGTAAAAGTAGACCCCATAGTGTATTTGCTGTTGCTTTTTTCCTGGCTAGTGATCCTGTATGATCATTTTTTAAAATCTTTGTCTCCACAGTTGCCACCGAGAGTTTCAAGAAAAAGCTGGGGAATCTGATGGCCGCGCCAGTCACCACCCCTCCTCCTACAGCTCAGGCGAACGGAACTGAACCCGTCGCCTGCGACCTCTATGAGGATCTTGAACAGTATCAGAATGCAAAGGAGATTTTAGCCAATCCGAGGAACTATTAGCCCCACCGCCTTGAAGTATTACCGTATAATGGACATGTCAAGAATAATGTTTTTCTAGTTCTAAATCAGATTTCCCCATATATCAAATGTAAGAGAGATGGTGGTTTGCTGTGTTCTGGTGGTTCCGGGACAAAGGCCACAAAGACACATTTTTTGCTCAGCCATACCGTATTTTGGATACACATACTGTAATTTTTTAACAGAGGCAGGAATGTAAGGCATTAAGCAGACGGGTCAAAAATCTTTCTGGGATATCATCCTGTCTGCAATCTTGTGAATAAAAAGTACTGTCTCTGATTAAGTTTTACATCAGCGGTCAAATCAAAGGAAGGTCTTTGGTGGCTAATTATTTAGTATTTTTTTTTATAATTAAAGATATCATTTTCATGAGCTTCAAAAGATTCTGGTAAAAAATAAGTGCGAATACCTTGTTAATGGTCTCTGCTACTGTATTATCGACACAAATATTTTATGTAAAAGTATTGTGATACCCTTCGCCTTTTTATCTGCATCATCAGATGATGTTGTTTACTGTCATGTGTATATAAAACAATATTATACGCACTTTGTTACTGGAAGATTTTTATATACCATGTACGCATACCGGTACTTACAATCATAAGTAAATGCTTTATAAAAGTCTCGTCTTAACTAAGCTAAAGTTGGAGGCGTAAGATATAAAATCACTTAGATATGCGGTTAACATTGGTCTAAAAACTTTATAGACGGGGTATTTGATGTCTAATGTTCATACTTTTCAAGCAAGTATGCCTGCCTTATTTGAATGAACCGCAGTAGTACTTGCTAAGGACAGAGGCTAGTGTTCGTGAATTCTCTTTGCTCAAAGCAATGAAGTTTGGCTTGTAAAGCTCAAACTAAATACTCTAGTTCTACATGTATTCTTCAGATCAGGTTTTATGTGATAATTAAATTAGTTTTCGTCTTTCTGAAATAAAAATGCCGGTGTACTTTTTATTGTCAAAGCAATGTGTGTGTGATTTTTTTTTTGTTAGGGAGAAGACTCCAGGATATTCGTTATGGAATGGTGAATGTTTTAAAAAAAATGAAATAAGATTCAGGCAAAGGTGCAATTTCAAAGATATACTGTTTTGTATTCAGGCAAAGGCGCAATTTCAAAGTTTTACTGTTTTGTATTTCTGTGTAAATCGAAGCTTTAAGAGAAGTAAATAGAGTTTTTATATAGCACATATCCACTAATATGCTCTAAGCGCTTCACATGGGCTCCCCGACACTCCATTACCAACCAAATTACCTTCTAAACTCACAAAGGAGCAGCAAGTAAAGCGCACCACTTTAGCATTCTGACAAGATCTTTCACTGCCTGTAGTAGGATACTCCTTTAACGCATGAGTGAGGCGAAGAAATATGTGTAAATAGTTTTTCTCAAGAACTAAACGTCGACCTGCCTAAAGCAGGCCTCGAACCCCTGACCTCTCGGTGCGAAAGTCGAGCGTCTACCTTTAGACCACGACGTGATATACTTTTCTGATGGCTTATGAAAATCGCGGACCATTTACAGATGGGTTAACAAGAAACATGTACCTTCATAGTCAACTGCAATCTTAGAATAAACACCGCACAGCTGCGACAGCGCCCAGTTTTGTCCCTTCTTCTTTCAAAATGAAATGACATTGCCTCTGTAAATATCAACAAATTCAACCCTATTTTTCATTAATTCAACACAAAATAGCCGAGTGAAAAGGAGAAATGAATTGGAAAAGGTGTATGTGTGTGTTTTGCTTGAGGAAGAAAAATGGAGGGAACTGATAGGTTTCGCCGCGGTTTCTCCCCTCCAGTATGCATGCATATACCTATGTCGAATACGTTTACTACTTTGCTTGATTGTTTACCATTTGAAATGAATAAACTTACCACTCATGTAAATCTTCTGAATCCAAAAGTGTTTATTTTATCAGGATTAGGCAGTATATATGTGCATGTAATTCGTTATTGTTGTTGCCGTTGGCGAGGTTTTTTTTTTTTTAAGATTTTATTTGGTTAGCAATTTACGTTTATACATATATTAGTGTTTAAAATATTCTTTGAAAAATCATGTCAGTTTTTGAGTTTGTTACGAGGTATCGATAATCTTTCGTTTGTGATGTAGAAAGAAGTTTTCAGAAATAAGATAAATTTAATAGCCTACAATGTACAGGAATAAATGATGAACCATTTTGATGAGCCGGGGGGCGCGACGATGGTTTGATCCCGATCCTCATTGACTTCTGGAGATTAAAGAAATGGTTGGAGAGGAAAATTCATGCATAAGTTATATTTCTCAGTAGTTTGAAGACTTGGTTTTTTAATATGGGGCAGTGACAGTGATTTTGGGAGTCTACTCTACAGACCCATTGCGTAGCGCGAGCGGTCGCGAACAGTTTTCCGATCGCCCTATGCGCGAACTTACAACGCTGATTGGCTTAATTTTCATGGCGCTATTTCCTGAAGAGACATTTCGCCGATCTTTACTTTTACTAAAACTATGTATCCAACGCAATTTAATGAACAAGTTTCCTGACATAGACAGTCTTTTATTGATTTGGCCCAATGATTTTGCCAGTGGTCGCCATTTTAAAAAAGGCTCGCCGATAAGAGTAAGAGCGTTGCCTAAGATGGAGAATGTTTGAGGCAAACGGTTTGCCTGCTCATGGCGAGTGCTCGCGCTATGCAACGGGCTAAGACCATAGTATTTTTTTCTCATATCTAGATGGCCGTTTTATTTCGCGAGTTTGTAGCAATAACCTCTTGTTATACATTGTAGTATCTTCATTTAATAGAAGATAGTCTTCAACATTAACGTTATAGAAACCGTTTGATAGTTTGTATGCTTCTATCAAATCTTTTCATAGTCTTCTATACTATGCTTGCGAGGTCCAAGGCTTACAGCTAGTTTTACTCGTAGCTGAGATTTGATATTTCTGATCCTAGTTTTGTTGCCCGTCGTTGAATGTTTGCTATTGCCTCTGTTTTATTTTTATTAATTGGGGACCATAGACAATTTCCGTTCTCCAAGTGTGACGCTTTAAGTTTTATATCATAATAAAACCATGGATATGATTATTTGATCTACATGTATATATATTATCTGTTTTAATGCATCACGTTGCTTTGTGAGAAATGGGTTGACCAAGAAATACATAAATGGTCATACTCAAAATTTATCCGTTGTAGCAGAGGACAAAAAAGTTACAGATTTGAAATTTTGATTTCCTTTCTTTTAACCTGCAAGGCAGTTTAAACAAAAATCTATAAGGCACAGCGATTTAATTTGAAATAGATCTGGGGTAAAAGCTTTTTTTTTAATTTAGCGGTCTCATTTTCTTTTCCACCTCTTAAGATACTTCGTCCTTTATCACAAACGAAAGAATCATGACCTTTTGTTAGCCTCATTTACGCATTCGACTGTGCTTGAAGACATGTAAAATACTGTTAGTGTTAAAAGAAGTACCGGTAGAGGAGAAAGCAATTACATGTATAGTTTTAGCAACAGTTGTTCATGTAAAGCTTATAGCTTTGGGAAAAAAATTAGTGTCCCAGATTCAGACAGACTAAATCTTTTTAAAGTAAAGCATCTACCTCTAGCCAAGGTTAGGTTTCAAATATCCTATTTGGGGTTTACATAGACCTATTTGAAAATGCACACTATTACGTACTACAATGTAGCTGAAAGCCCGTTCTATGAACTTAAAACGGATCTATATTTAACATTATTACATTTAACTATTTCACAGGGTTTGCTACACAACCTATGTAAAGTTTTTTTTTTCTCGCTTAGTGCTCTATGCATGAGTTTTGAGTATATTGTACAGTTATCTATCGTTGACCTATATGTATCTGAAAAACATTACTTACAGTTTCCTTATCTCTCTGCCTATTCCTCTGCTTTTAAATCCCGTCCCCCTTTTTCCCGACAGTATGAGATAAACGGTCTATGAAAGTATAAAATGACCTCTCCCCCAATTTTTTGTATTTTTTTTACATACATGTATATTCTTCTCTGAAAAATTAAATGTACACAATCACATCATTTGACACAACACCGTCCTTTACCCGTCTTTATCTCTCTTCCATGTGTTTCCTTTCAACGACGTCCAGGCGCTACTTTCGTTTAATTCTTTAGCTATTAATTTTAAGTCAAGAAAGAAGAAACGTTAAAAATCATATTTTAAATTTTATAAGCCCACCCCTCTTCTTTTCTCGTTCAGTCTCTTTGAAACTCTCCCCCGATTTCGCGTCTTATCACCTCCCAGTCACTCCTATCTTTTTCCTATCCTCTATTTCAACGCGCTTTTTCCCTCTTCAAAGATCATCAGGATGTATATACTTGTACAACTTGAATTTGTTGCCAAGAGGTCAGCAACCAATCTACAAGTAAATGAGTTGGATGCTGCAATTTTCAGATTCAAGGATGTTTACTTTTTTTGGACAAAGCATTTTTTTATGATCTAACATATAAAACAACATGATTATGGTGATTCTCTCAGTCTAAGATTCACATTTCTGATTATTACCATTTAAAATGTGCATTTATGTCTCAGTTCTGTAACACCAAAAGAAACTGTGAATCAGTACTTAAAAGAATTTTCTTATTGGAATTTACATCTTTAACAACTGACACATAACAGATAGTACTTGTAGCAAGAGAATGAGTTTTTTCCCCTAGACAGCTGTTCAAAAACAAAACTTTTCACCATGGCCAAAAAAAGACCCAACACACAGTGATTATGAATAGTCATCGTTAAAGTTTTGAAATAAAAATAAATTTATTACATGTACTTTTTTGGTTTAGCTATAAAGCCAAAAAAATTCTTTGAAGAAAAAAAAACGGGGAAAATGTTCATAAACTCATTGTAACAATTTAATAGCAATTGCATGTACGTGTATTACTCTAAACTAAGCTATTCACATGAGAAGGGTTTTCAAACAGAACTTTTATTTATTCAACCTGTTACAATCTGTCAACATTGATGAACCCTCCAGTCTGTTCTCAGAAACATTGATTATTGAAAGTTTTACACCCATCATCAAACCTGTACCTGGCATATGAAAAGTAGAAATCTAACAAAATACATGTGTAGTGGTACATGTAATTCAATCAAGAAAAACACTAAGCATTGAGCACTTAGGTCTTAAAAACTAGGGTTGCATTGCTCTACAATTATTTCTAGAGTTCAAGATCAGTTAAAACCAGGGGGATTTTTACTATATTTGGGCACGACAGCAGGCTTGTCTAAGAGTTAAAATGAATTCCTTGCCATGTAGAACAAACCTGTTTAAAATTTGGATTTCCCCAATAACTTTTCTGCAATTGGATGCATGTACTACAAGATTAGTAAGATGTTAGTTGGGTTATAATTCTTCATGTTTATCAGAACTAGCCAGGGTTACTTGACCATGGAGAAAAAATACTTTCATTAAGGTTCGACAACATAACCCTCTAAAGTCTGGAATATAAAACAGATTAAAAACCTGTGAGTATTATATCTTTAGGGTATTTATGACTAAAAGACAATTTGAAATAGAAAAGTGCAAAGTTTGTCCATACTCAAAGATAAGGTCTTGCATTTCATAAAATGCAGAGTTTACATAGATTTATTTGCCCTCATGGACACTTTCAAACACACAATCAAGCTTTACTTGTCTTCCATACTTTGATATACACCACAAGAAGAGCAACTTAATAACACACAGTATCTTTGATAACAGAATGACCACATGAAACTTTATCTATGATACTTACTACCCTTCTTGCCTTTGGCAACTAGGGCAGCATCTACTTACAGAAATTAAAAAAAAAAAGAAAATTTCCAGCAAAAAGTTTCAAACATTCCATACATGTACATTACCAATGTAAAGCAGTATTGAAAAAAAATTTCTTTGATGATGGATGATTCATCTTATGTTTCCTCTCAAATCCAACTGTTGCTGCCTCACTCATGTGTTCCCTAGTTTTGTTTCACTAAAAAGACAGAAAAATGCAGGTACAATTTTTTTATGTCAAGACAATAAAGCCTTGTTATCTAAAGCTCTTTGAGCACAATGAAAGTTCATCAGCGTTATGATGAATCTCAAAGTACATATACATTGTAATATATAATGATATGAGCCCTTAATGACGCCAAAGAAGACTTTCTAACTCATTCAAATATGAAAGCCAATAGCAATACAGTGGAATCCGGATAAAGTCAACACCTCGGGACCGAAAAAAGT
>BMAT01007661.1:674687-692531 GCA_019649035.1 Elysia marginata | reverse complement strand
CCAAGACCCATCTGGGGGTCTCTCTTTATCTTTCAAATTGACCACGAGATGTTGACTTTAAGCGAAAATGGGTCCGAAGCTGTTGACCGAATGCGAAATAATGTAACTTAAATAAAGAAGGAAAAAAACGGGACCGTTGCAAAGTGTTGACTTTAACCGAGAGTTGACTTCAAGCGAGTTGACTTCTCGCGGATTCCACTGTATTATATGAAGGCTTAAATCCTCGAATAAATGATTTGCTTTGCTCAATTGCACAACTTGTCACACATAACTAAGATTAAAGTTCTTAGGTTTCAATCCAATGAATGATTCCAAATAAATGATATTACACACTATTTCACTTTGTACATTTAAGCAGCTACACATTACAATGAAACTTACACTTACCAAATTAAATTACTGTATCAAATTTTCATAAGCTAATTTAAAAAATGCTACATAATAATTAAAATTTTCAGTGTCAAATTAAGGGTGAATAAATCTCTTATGCACACAATCGTAAGCAACACAAACATCAGGTGAAGGACAGAGTTTTAAAGGAAGGAAGGGATTATTATTTTGTGTTCATAGATGTACCCACAAAAAGGATCACTTGTAATGTATTTAAAGCAGTTTTCAATAACAAATCAGAAACAATTTTTGGGGGGAAACATAAAATCTAATATACATGTATTATGTTACAAAGACCCTCTAATTTGATTTTTTTTTTTCCGGAACATGCACAAATATAGACTTTAAAAGAACTGTACGACAAAAATAAATAAAAAAATTACTGAAAATTTAAACAAAAATATTTTGGAAGCCAATAAGCCATGTAATTACATGCAACCTTCTCAATATCTTTAAGTGTTTTATAAACGAAACAAGAAGACTAATACCTGAAATTTTTGTAGTTATTGAGTGATACCACAATGACAGCATTAATAAACAAATGTGTTTTCTGAATTAATTTCTAACTCAATAATGACAAGGCTTAAAAAGCTTTTAAAATTTCCCTTTTGACAAAGCATGAAAATCTGTGACCTAGAAAGCAGCTTCTTTACAGCATTTATTCAAAATGATATGATTCAAAACTCACTTGGGTAGTTTTATGCAAGATTAGGTTACCAGGTATTTATCTACCATGCCTTTTAACAGCTTAATGACTCATAATTCAGACCCATTCCATGCAATTTTGTAAGATCAATAACCTTTTCCCACCTTGCTGCAAGTTGGGGGTGTGGGCCTAGTTATAACTCTTTGCTTCGTGCCACACGCCAAGGGTGCGTCAATGCTATAACACCCATTTATACGCTCCTGTATATTTGTAGTGATGACTGATCCCATTTCGCAAACAAAGACACAAACAGTGTACTTACTAGTGGCATCTCCTGGAAATATTGCTTTAAAAGGCAAATTAAATTATTCTTGTTTCTTTCTAAGTATATTTTTACATTAAGACTGTTTGATGTTGTCCCTAGACCTGTCAATCTAGAAAGTTCTCTAGAGGCAATTGTTGGCAAGCACTAACTAAAAAACAAGGTTCAAAACAGAGGACACATTTTTTTTCAAAACCAAAATATTCCCCTCAGTTTGAGACAATTCCCCTACCACTTGTATTAAGTTCAAAGGTACATGACAGAGCAGTGAAATGACTGAAATTATACATATACTTGCAAATGAGATGCTAAATTTTTTAAAAGGTGATCATAGGCACATTGGCTTAAGAGGTAGACTTTGAAAGACTTACGGGTCTGTTGGAACCAACAGCTCAGCCCAGTTGAAGCTACTCGCTATGATGAGTAATTTTCATTAAAAATTGAGAGCAAAATGAATTGAATAATTCCGAGTTTATAATTTTATATCATGATAAAAACTTTCTAGTATGAATGTCAAACGCATTATACTAATGATTTGTTTCATTGAATCAATCACAAACAAAAATGTAACAAGCAATGAGCTGTAACTTATATGATGAGTGAGTGATCTGTCCATGATAGAGTCAACTATACAAAATTATAAATTTTAAATTTTATGGAACCTCAGAAATACAGATTGCAGAAAAGATCAAAGTGAACATTCAAACATGACACTAATTTGAACTAATTGTGAGATGTAGAAATAATCATAGGTAAACAAAACATATAAAGTGGAACACACCAAAAATGAGTGGATTCTATATTGTGTCAATATGATGTGAGTTGATTTTCTCTCGTTACAAGGTACATGTCTATAAAAAGTCAACACGGATATCCTTATCAAAGGAAAATTAGATATAAATCTATTGTCCAGTGTCAGCTGATATTTCAGGCAAATCAAAACAAGAGCACTAATTATGATCTAAAACGAATACTAAATCAAATGGATAAAAAATAAAGGACACACCCATTGAAAGATAGAGGCAAGACAGTAACACAATACAATAAATGAGACGATCAAACTTTTAGAAAACCAGTAGTTTCAATTTATTATAATTTAACTGCTTGAGCATCTGTTGGCAAAAAAACTTTCATTCATTTAAGTTTAAAATTTAAACAATTTTTTATTTGAAATTTTATTAAAACTATTTCAACAATAAGAAATTGAGTTGTCAAAATAGAACTTTAATCCTAAGAACAGGTAACTCAGGGATTTCTTTTTTCTTTTTCACCAAAGGCATCATTTTAAGTCACTACAAAGAAACCTAAATCTTTTCCTCTTTTGTAGCTATGGTTTACAAGAGGCATACTCAGTTTTCAAGAACTTTGTACAATGATGTGCCATGAAACAGGAATGGTGCTTTAAAACAGGATCACACAATTGCATTGGGTTTATAATGATGAATTAATAACCAGTACACGACTAAAGTTTGTTATACACATATACTACTTTTTACAAAATAGCTATGATTCCTTTAATGCATAGACAACAAATTTTTATTCAGGACATAGTTCAAAATTTATGTCTAGGTTCAGGTTGGTGGTCATATATCTATGTAGTCTAAAACCTTTTAACCACCTAAAGCAAATGTCACTTTATCTCATGCGAAGAAAAATGTTAAAGACACAAACCATTAACTAGGACAGAGTTTGATTTACAATGTGAAAGACTTTTTAGTTGAAAAAAATGCTGACAACGTCAATTAAAGAATAATTTGCTCAATAGCATTGTTAGCAAGTAATGCAATAAGAGAAGATAAGATGAGATGAGAAAGAACAAGTGACTTACAGAGATCCAATTTTTTAAATTTTTAAAAAAGGAAATAAAGGCTCAGAAAAGATTTCTCTATTTCAAAAACACTGAACAATGGTGGGAGATTTAATTCTTTTAATTGATGAAATAGGTGAATATTTAATTTTTTAAATGCTTTTATTAAAATCATAGAAAATTGGTGTGGAAGAATCTTAATATTTTACTGAAAATCATTGACACCTGGCACTCCCGGCAATCTAGTTTCAACTCCTAACATAAAGTTTTTTGACATTTTGGATTGCTGTGCCACAAACAGAAGATAGTTTGTAATAATATTCAGGGATGCCACTCAAATTCACTGAAAATGACTGAAAATCATGGCAATGTTTTAAAAAATATACATGGGATCAATCTTTTTCAAATTTGTTTGTTCATTTAGTTTTGAAGGCTGAAAATAAAAAGGAAAAAACGCATAATAACTGAAAAGGGGCATCCCTGTAATATTATAGGAGAGAAGGGATAAAGAGATTTTGGGAGTGAGGGAAAGGGCAGGACACTCAAGTCAAGCGGAGCTTAGTTGACCTGAGGGTTGTTGCGACTGAGAGAGTCGCTGCTGATAGCTTGGTAGCCCGACCGACTTCGCAGGCGTCGCACAACAGTGAAAATACCACCAAAGATGATGAGAATCACAGGAATACCCAAACCTGCTGCAATTATAACAATTACAGTCGTAGATATTTCATCTTCAGGTGGCTGGCCATACCCAACTGATGAGGACCTAAAAGATTAAAAAATCAGAAATGGTTTTAACAAACAAGCATAAGAAAATATATGAAAAACAAGCTGTTTGCATTAAGTTCAAAATCTGCCACTGACTGTAAATCTGCCCCTCACAATCGAAGTGCAGTATCTCCCATATGGTTTCCACTGCAGATACTGCACTTTGATTGGCAGGGGCAGAAATGAACCAACCATTTTTGTAATTGTAAGTTTTCATTTAACAAGTCAAACAACACCTGTCTCTTTCCCAATGCCAGGATCAGGAGGCATCACAGTTAGCAAGTAGAAAGTGGGCATTAGTTGGAGATTGACAGATACTGCCTCTCCTCTAGCTTATAACTTTTTATATGGGTGAGGGTAGGCAACATGAATTAAAAGCCTTTTTGCAAACACCAAATGCCATAATCAGCCAAGTTTGGAATTAAGCAAATATTAATAATTATTTGCATTCTACCTCAAAAGCTGACCTTCTGCTACTGATAGTTACAATATGAAAAATAGGAAGATGAAAGCAGGAATCACTATGCCACAAACTGAAAATGCAGCAGCAATGTGCATGATTAGACTGCATTAGCATATTTTTTTTTTTTGCCTAACATGACATTTTTGTGTATTGGCACTAGGCGATATGCAAACATTCAGCTTGCCACAAGTGTTCTTCACCTATTTCAAACAGTCCTAATAAAAGTTATTCTTCAGGAAATTAGTAAAATGCCTTGGAGAAAGTAAAGGATAACAAAACAGTCCAGTCCGGATATTTTGAATCCCATTGTAACAAAATTTAACTTTAAAATATACATATTTTGCCTTTTCAGTATGCTTTACTACAGAGAAATAAAAGTGCTAGTGCTAATGTAAATGCAGTTTGGATTAAACAAATGATTGAAATATTATAAAGGTATGAAATTAGCAGTGGAGAGAAGTAGGCTTTTCAGTGGAAATGCCCGAAATGTCTGACCTTAGTATGATTCCAACCTTCGACTTATAAATGCTTCGGCACCCACCGCCTTGCCACTTAGAGAAACATAGCTTATACCAAGTCGCCACTACACTCCTTAAAAAAGGAGCTTCATGGGTAAGGTCCTTGCTAAGCCTCTCTAAGCGACTCGCTCACTTGAACAGTATTCTTTGAGTTTCAAAGATTCAAAATTCAATATTGATCCCACTAGGGGAAATTCTTGGGACAAGCTTCTCATAAAAAACAAAAAACAGTTATGAACATAGACATAGAACGTATAAATTAAATATGTTAGTATAAATCATTAACTTTAACTTTAAATCACACCCTTTTAATAAATAATAATTATCTATATACTAATAACACATTTTTAAAAAGCTATCAAAGTATATTCTTAGCATAAAAATTATTGGCAATATAAGTATGGAGTATTTAGATCTAGATTGTGGGAAACATTCTTTTAAAATTTTTATTGTGTAACGAAATCGATCTAGGTATAAACGAGTTAGCGTATCTCTGTTCTAGCTTTTGGGGCCCTTAGCCTTCCACTACGCTCAATGACTCTCGTGCTAAACTCTGTCCATAAAGGTTGTGTTAGGTCATTTCATATACAGTCTGTCTTTTGTTTTGTTCTCCTTCCGCAGATAGTGTCTGAATCGTCTTGGTTTTTACCCACCACTCGACCCCCTTTCCTAATAATTTTGTTCAGGCACTCCTTGTCGTGCTTACATAAATTTCCCCCCAGCATATAAGGCCGAATGATAAAACACTGCTCATAAAAGATGAGTAAAATATTTGAAGCAATTGTTGATTTACCTGCATTATTCATTTGCATTGAGTTATCCATGTTTGAGTCATCTGGACTCAACTTTATAAGTAATAACTCCTTACATAATCTAACCATTCTTGCTTGTAATATAAATCATCCCATATCTAAGCTTTCAGTCTTATACACTCTTAACATTATCCCACATCTCACTTTCTTTCTTGTAACAAACATTATCCCACATCTAAGTAATCTCTATGTCTTTTTAACTCTTAATAAACGCTATCCAACATCTAAACTCTCTGTCTTGTAAACTATATAAAGCAAGTAAATGTAACAGAACTGTTGCATTTCTCATTTGTTCTTGTGCATGACAATTAATTTACTTAAAATTAACAGTAAAACAAGGATAATTTTTGTTGGTAAAATATTTTATCTTTAGACAGCTGTATTGAGAACATCATTAATCCAATAATTTTCCAAATTGTGCTCTAGAGAGGTACTTTTAAAAAGAATAATAAAAGGCTACCTTCCATAAAATTATAAGATTAATTCGGTTTTGAAGGATTTAAAAAGGTCACACGTAAACCTAAGATACATTATTATAATATAAGCCTGTGACAAAAAAAAATTGTATGATGTTTTCAGTGATATGTCATGTTGGACTTTGGGGCTAAAGAAAATATATTTCAGAACTAAAAATTATGTCACATGTCTTGCTTGAAATATGTAACAAGATTAACACAAAATTTTGGGTGCAACTGATTTTCCGGATGACGACATGCAGAATTAAAAAATAATTACCATGTAAGGAATATTGACATGAAAAAATCACATTTTTAGTTGCCTGTGATTTTGACATGAATTCAAAAAGTACAAGAGGTTTTGTATTTAATTCTCATAAGGCAAGTCATGAGAGTCACACAATGGTTAGGACAATACATATATACTCATAAATTCAATGCTTTATACTAGTTGTATTTATAACACAATGAGTGTTCCAGCATTAAGATATCATAAATATTTCTGTACAAAAAGTTATCTTTTACACAAAACCAATACTCCTAACAGCCTGACATATTTATGACAATAAATAATAAGTATGTAAATTATAAATCATTAGCCTCTACTAAAATACTCACCATACAGTGTAGTTATTCTTAAGGTAGAAACCGTCACCATTCAAACCAAAAGAAATATTGGTAGACTTGATAATGACATCAGTGCGATTCCATATATCGCCAAACAAAGCTCCAACAACGCTACTTTGGACTTGTGACATTGCCAAATCTCTGTCTCTTGTGTCAACAATTTCATAATGTTTCACCTTGGTGGCAGATTTGCGACCTCTGTCGTTGCTGAGGTAGCTAACTGGTTTCCACTGAAGAAAACCGGCTGTCATTTGGTGGCTTGGGTTTGACAGCAAGTTATTGATCTAAGAGAGAAAAAATAAAACATAAGTTACTTTAATCATAGTCAGTATTATTGGTGATAATGTACAATTTTTTTGGGTATGAATACCATAGCTCGTTTCAGAAATTTCAAGAAAAGAATTTGAAAGGGTTTGTGGTTTCAATAAAGGTTTTCAATTAATTATTATGTTCAAAGCACCACATCAATTCATTCTCTTCCAACAGAAGAGAGAGCAAAGATGAGTTAGATTCATTATATTTCCTTATATTTCTAGAAGAAGCACAGCAATGGTGTCAGTTGTAAGCCAGCTTGCAATGCAGATTGATGGGGTAAAAGTCAACAAAATATTGTATGAAAGAAAATATATACCTCCTTAAACATCTGTTCAGATAAATCAATAAATCACAAATAAATTGTACAAAAATTTTACCCGGGAAATGTGATTATTTGTAAGCAAAAAGGAAAAAAATGGATAAATTTACTTCTTTATAAAAATTTTCACTAAATCAGAGATGATGAACCTACATTAAAAGTGAACGCCTTTGAATAAAACAAAAACTGATACAGGTTCTGCAAATGGTAAAACAAACTCAAGAACTTACTCGGAACACACCAGGACTGTACTCATCATCAATGGACTGGGTCTCATCTATTGCCATCTTCTTGTTGTTGGAAAGGCTCACAAGCACAGCTTCTAAAGCAAAGCGAGACTTGGAGAAAGTCGGTGTGTAGTTTGCAAGGACAAAATCAAGTTGGGTTAAGTTTGCTGTTTTCTCCAAGGCTGGCAACTCACTGGCACGACCACCACTTCCACAGACTTGAAACTGTGAAACAGGTGTTATACTTATGAATGATTCTTTTTACAAAAAAAGTAATCGAAATCGAATAATAACAGTCTAACAAAGTGATTTAGATGACCTGCAAGGGAACATTGAAACATTAGCATTTTCTTCTATAGGGAATTTGATTAAAAAATTTTAAACATAGAGCTACCCTACAAATTGTAATATATTACAGTACGGTTGCCTGTTAGGCACTCAAATACAAACATACCAAAAACTTCAAGCACTGCCTTTGGCTAGGTAAATATTTTACATTAGGTGGACTGCAGAAAGTGTGGATAAATTGCTTTCTGAAGGCAGTAACAACATGCGTCATGGTTGAGAAACAAACTCGCAACTGCCGGATTTCAAGTCTGACGCGCTAACCACTGAGCCACGCTGTTCCAAGTTAGTTTTGTTATCATGTTCTTGAAATATATACAGTGTATTTATATCTCTGTATTACATTCACAATAATTTATTCTGCAAATTCATTTATTTCACAAGACTATTATACACATATATTTCAGTTGTAGAGTCTTGTTTGTATAGAATCACTTCTGGCGGTAAAAAACAAAACAAAAACAAAGACTGAAGTTGCTTACATTTTTTTAATCTCTGTAAAATGTTTCAAAAAATTTAGTGGCTACTTCTTCCAAAAAGACTTTTACTAAAATAAAATTATTAAACCTACCTAAATTATTGTAAAAAATTTTGTGATTCATAAAGACCTCAAAGCATTTTTTCAACGATATAAGAAACTGTAAATAAAAATTGATGATGTCGTCGAAACCATGTTTAATAGGTCAAGCAACTTTGTATTCAGAACAAGTCTGAATCACAAAATAAATTTCCTTTTGCTTCAGAGAATAAAGCTTACATAAGATGGATGAAAAAAAACAGTTGCCCTAACTATGAAAGAAAGCTCAGATTTTCTTGAAATTTTGCATACATATTTTTACTTTTCTACTTAGTAGTCATACAAAGTAATGCATTTCTTCCATATCACAAATCAATACTTTTGGTATGCACAAATGTTTATCCCAAATGGTTCACACTGTTCCATACAAAAGAGAAGTTTCATTTACAATATCCCTTATTGTAATTTGTCGATCTTATAGAATAAGTTCTTTAATTTTGGCTGGATTGATTTCAGTAATACCATTTTGACAGCAATCAGAATGTGGTTCATCTGCCACATTAAGATGTCCACATTTGAGTCTTCTTACCCAAAATTTCACTGCACTATATGATGGACATGTTCTATCATCCTCTTCATACAGTTCATTGTGTATTTCAGATGGTGTTTTTCCGTTTACACACAGGCACTTAATGACTGAGCCAATCTCAAATGATGCCATTGTGATAACAAAAAGGCTCCTTTTTTATAAAGATGATGTTATAGTGCATTTCCTTTGGTATGCTGTTGCTCAAAAAACTGGTCAGCGGAATTTTTCAATGTTTTCTATTTCATCTTCTAAGGAACTTATTGCAGTAACCAGTTCCTGAAAATTTCATGAAATTATTCATTCATAGTTAGGGCAACTGCTTTTTTATCATCCCTCATATTTGTATTGTATCTCTCTCTAATCAGTTTGTTCTGAGAAATCCTCTTTTACACTGCATTTAATATCAGTATTTTGTAGTAGTCTTAAAAATTTTTTAGCTTTCCCTAAATTCTATAGTGTACAAATCTAACATTTACAAAGTAGGTCTAGTTACACTCTTGACAAAAATAATTGTGATAATTGTCGATAAATCCAGCCCCATTCTTCTCAAAATGTATATATCTTAATTTTCAGCTTGATTAATGTAATGAAAGCAAGCTGTGTTAATTGTATCTGTCTCACTTTGATTGAGACAAAGTTTGAATGCACTACCGTACTTACTGAAAAACTCAGACTTCCATTGTTTGATTCCTCCGGAAGAAAAAAATCAGAGGTTGTGTTGAAAACAAATTTGTTTTCATTGCTTTTTAGAGGAAGTGTATCCCAGAAAAAATCAGTGAAGTTACGGAAAACCCAATCCTCTGGTTTTAGTTTCTTGTCGTTGAGACTAGCAGAGTCAGGAATGTCATTGAACTCAATCAACTGAAAACAAGGAACACCCCTAGGTCAGTTAAACTAAAGAGAAAATCTGATATGCGAAGGTAGTTTTCATCTTAAAAACAAAATAATAAAAGAGAGATAAAATAAGACAGTCAGAAAAGAGATAGAGAGGATAACAGTATTTTAGGCCAAGTAAGTATTACTAATACCAAGTCAGAAATAAGTTTCTTAGCAACAGCTGTTCATTTATAGGAGAGTTTAACAAAAACAAGTTTAAAACCAACTATAGAGCAAGTCTCTATTTCCACCAAAAATTATCAAATGGAGAAAATGCATATCTATCTGTACAAATAACTGACTGATAATTCAAAATAACTTTGACAAATTTAATATATGAAAAATATTATAAGTTAAAGTTTGAGAAAATTTTTGTTGTAGGTTTTTCTTTGAGAACTCGACTGGTTTTTTTTTTAAGTAAACAAAAAAGGCAAATTCACTTATCAACATGCAAACCAAAAATTTGAAAAGATAACCCTACATAAACTACTGAGAAATAGATTTACTACACCATTCACCCTAAGAAAGAAATTAAAAGTACAATGGTAAAAAATATATAAGAGGAATCATATTGGTCTTTTGACAATCAAATTTAAGTTTAAACTTTAACCCCTTCGTGATGTAGGTTCTGTCAATCGCCATGACATGGCAGTTTTTGGTTAGATAAAGGATTATTTGCATATTTTTAACATTGCTGAACTCCAATTATATTGTCAGAATTCAAATAACTCTGCCTTAAATATCCCTCTTACGCAGAGCAAAACACATGACATACATTGTATGACTAAGCATCATAGGGAACTGAAAAACCTGGTGCATCTTGTCATTAAAACAAATAGGATGTACAGCGTACGTTATATGTCACGAAGAGGTTAAAGAAAATACATGCAGTTTATTCATCATCAATTTCACTTTTGGATTCATTAGAAGTATATTATTGAAAATTCACATAATTTTGGTAACTTTCTTGCTTTTGAGCTTAAGAAAAACACAGCAAAACACTAAAAGATGGAAAAACATTGACAACCCTGTAAATCTGAAAACTTGCTGTCAAATAGAATCTATTTTCCTGCTATTTTGGACCTTTTATTCGCACTGCTAAACAATAACCTTAATCCTTATGCTCCAAAATCATGTAACTTTGAGTCTTTATATTAGTCATGCACATTAACAAATTTACTCAGATTAAACTCACTCTTGTAAAAGCAACGGCAAATATGTAGTCCACCTTCAAACCTTCAGCTTTCTTGAAATAGATAGAGTTTTCCAATTTGTTACTCATCAGTTTGTCCCAGTTAAACATGAGGTCAGAGTCCGCTCCAGTTGCCCTGGCTAGTACAATGGTGGGAATACCGATGGTGCTGAACACATAATAGAGGTTATCATGCTTGGTTGTGGATGCTTTGGTGTACACTACATTGTTACCTAGACTTCGAGCTATTTGGCAACTATTTTGAAAATCATTGCAGTTGGGCCAAAAAACAGTCGCTATCTGTGTAAGTGGAACAAAACAAGAACAAAAGAATCAAATAAATAGTGACGATCAAAAGGGCAAGAAATACATCATGTTATAGTCGAATAAACTTCAAATATAAACATTAAAAATGATGCATTCAAGTTCTAAAAACTTCCATTACAAACCAGTAAAGTGTTTTCAAATATGAGCTAGAGCTATGATTTGAAGTCCTTCAGTATTAACTCTAAACTTCCATCTTCATCAAAATCTTTATTGCTGAGACCCTGATTCATTCATGGTTATTTCATAAATAAATTCAGTTCGAATTTCCCATGAAAGTTGTCTCTGTGTTTTTTGGTATACAATTCAGATTTAGGTTTTACCAGTATTATTCTGCACCCAAACACTGATACAAGATTCTTATTGTGTCTTGTACTTCTCATTTCGTGCAAGCCTGAGAAAGCCATGACATCAGACAAAAAGTTTCCTTAAAGTAAACGATGACCCATTTCTAGTAAATTTACTGTCATGCAGCTCTTTATTTTTATGAACAATGTGTGGTACATGTAAGCCTTAGAAAAGGTAGAAAGAGGTCAATTTATAAGCTCATTGTCCCATTTTCTTTTGTGTTGCTTTTATTTTTCCGGTCAAATTGAAATTAAAGCACATCATGTTTTGGGCTGTCTTTTTAAAACAAAGATTAACATCTAGGTTTTTTTTCTTTGATTTTACAAGCTTGTAGTTTACAGAAAAACTGTTTGCGGCAGTTAAAGCTACTGCTTTAAAGAGAAAATAAATTTTTCAACAAAAATGATTCAAAGTATTTCTGCTGAGCAACGTTTTCCAAGCTTCCCTAAGATAAAGAATAAAACTTAGTGTAAGTCAGATGCACATGTATCATTATAAGCAACCCTAATTCTGAATGCAGGCTCATGTGAATGACATTTGACATTTTTAGCCTACTTTGGCTATATAAATTATTTTGGTTTTCACTTAAGTTAATGGTATCGGTAGTTAAAAAGAGATATCAAAAAGCATATTTTGTTTGGCTGTGGTTGCTTATTAGATTTATTAACGACTATTTAAACAAGCCATATAAATGTGTTTGCCACTGGCTCACAAAGGACCAACTAGTTTGGAAATCTTTACTGTGGCTATTTTGGTTTTGCAATGACATGCAGTCTGACTTTAATGTTGTTGTTAACAAAGTACAGTCTACCTGTTGAGTGACTAGGACTAGACGAGGAGTGGGGGTTGGGCAGGAGGTTTGATCTTAGGTCACCCAAATAAGTCTGAGGTAAAAACTTTGCTTGCTTATGCTGAAGGTATACTACTGGCTTATAACTTTAATACTAATAATAGGCCAACTCAGGCAACTGTGTAATGATTTCCAGGCGTGCCAATTTCCTGTCAATGCATCTTACTTTTAAAAACTGTTGTTTTTCTTTTTTAAATCTTCTGCCCATGCTCATTTTTTCCTCTTCTTGGTCTCCCTAGCCAGATGTCTAGAGAGACCCGAATCTTGGTCTATCATATGTCTTGGGAGACACGAATGCTGTTCTCTGAAGACACTTCCATAGATCTCTAGATCCTAATCATTATCAATATATCATGGTGAGCCTTCAATCTCTTGTAAAAAAAAAAGTCATGTCAAACTACAATTGTGGATAGGCTGAATGAACCGTTTGAAACTGACCTTTCTGTTTATTGCCTCGCTACTAGAAAGCAAAAGCAAAACAGTTGTACAGGCTTGTAAGAGCTTCAGCGCTGACGTTTCTGCCATGTTTCACCTTGTCTGTGTCTTGATTGAACTCCCGGTAGGAATTTTTAAATCCTGCTTATTTTTTTTTTCAATACGTGGATAATATTGAGGTGGCGTCAAAATTTTACTAACGGATTTTTCAATAGTAAGATCTAATTGAAGTTATAGACCCAGCATGTGATCTTCTTTTGCTGGATAAAATCATTAGATTAGTTCCTCTTTCAAGCTCGTCCTATGTTGACATAGAAGCGGTCATATGATCGTATCATGTGATAGGCCTGAACTGTAAATAACTCATTGGCTATTACATTGGTGACTGTCAGTATATAGGCTTAGATCTACCGGTACAGCTCTTTTTACTTATGTGGACGGTCATTGCGGTACTGAGGTCCCACAGATGTTATTAATCATAAAATAAAGAAACCATTATACAAGGTGACAATATATATTGTATTAATTTTAAGAAACACTCAATTCGAGAGATCATCAAAATTTAATAAGACACATTGGCAAGGTGGGCGAAGTCACGGTAGACAAACCACAACATTCTTTGAAAAAAGTGGGCTCCAAATAAATGGCAAATATTAATAGCAACAACTTTCCGGGGGGTGTCCAGTTTCGGCAGTTTGTCATAGGCCCAGTTTGTCACAGTTTATCATTTGGAGGGTCCAGTTTGTCACAGTTTATAGTTTGGAGGGTTCAGTTTGTCACAGTTTATCATTTGGAGGGTCAGTTTATCCCAGGACCAGTTTGTCAGTTTATCATTTGGAGGGTGCACTTTGTCACAGGACCAGTTTGTCACAGGCGTGCACTAGGAGGACAGGATTTTGTACGTCTATTCTTTGATGTTGTCAAACCATATTTATCGTCCTCGTTTTGCTTTTAAAGATATAAATGGTCTTGGAAATTTTTAATTGTTTTTCGCTTTTTTTAAATCAGAATTAATGTTTCTGTTACCAAGAGGTTGACAAAGTTTGTTCCCCCTCCTGATTAGCCGGAGTAGGACTTAGATAATTACATTATTACTTTCTCCTCTTTTGTTAGACTAATCAGGGGTGCACCATAATATACAATTACTTAAGTATTATGTTGCTACAAAATTTTTGATTGGCTACATAAATTTAGACCCTTCAATATATTCTTCTTCTCATCTCCAGTTGCAATGAACATATTTTTTCCACAATTCAAACTCTTTCGGTCTGTATAATGTCTTGAAACAAGACATATAAATGAATCGCTTTATTATTTGATAACGTTATAGCACTTTAATACTGTTATTGCAGTTTAAGATTTCTTACTTTATACAGGTCTACAATTGTTTGTGTAGAGATGGTTCCTTTATAATGTTAATTCAGCTGATCTTTTTCAATGTTTCTTCGTTTTATGCAAATCAAACTAATCAAATTACTGTACTATGTAAAGGTAATGAATGGTGTTTTTTAATAAAATTCAAAAATGCCAAACAAACAATGATTTATTTAGCCTACTATTCTGAGAATGTCAGTGATAACTTCCATCATGCAGCACAATTATGTGTATGTATGCGACGTTAATCATTATTGCTGGTATGGCCACTACCCTCTATTTGGACCATTTTTTTGTGTATTGTCCTTTGTATTGGTTTGTTTCTGTTACACCCTTGAAAAATAAAAATAAAATTTTATTTACAAAAAAAAATCCATCATGCATAGCACATTTGAGCCAATCAAAGAGGGTTGTGCCTGACAGTAAGACAAACTTGGTTTGTGACAAACTGGTCCTGTGGCAAACTCGTCCTGTGGCAAACTGGGCCTGTGACTGGGCTTGTGACAAACTGGGCCTGTGACAAACTAGTATGCTTCCCAACTTTCCTACTTAAGACTGACCGAGAACAAGTTTGGTTGGATGGCTCTTCTCCAGACAGGACACGAGAAGAAAGTAGAGGATGGACTGAAAATATTAAGTCAACCTTTTCTTAAGCTGGTGTTTTCTTGGGTCTTTCAATATTTTAAGTGCAAGGTTTGGTCACCAAGGCAAAGTTGCTCTGCGTTGATTGTGTTTCCTTCTATCCCTGTAGTTTCTTAGTTTTGTGTAGCTTTCGATCGCATTGACTCCTTTTTTAAATTTGTTCCCCATGGTAATCTCGGCGATTCCTTCCCGTGCGTTCAAGACAATGCCACATTTGAACATGTCTTTAAGCTCCAGTGTTGGTCCTCATCTTATTTCTGTATCAGCTACAGATTATCTGGAACAATTTTGTTCGGTTGTGCTCCATTTCATTTCTAACCTATATGGCCTAGCCATCTGAATTTTATCCTTCAGACAATAGCACTGGCCTACTTTAATTTTGTTGCTCCCGTCAGTACGTGCATGATGGTAGTTTGTTGCTCTTCATTTTCTTTTACCCAAAATATTGTGAAGCTTAAATGGTAGAGAATAATAGTACTGTCCTTTTTATCTGTTGATAAAACCCGTGTTTTGATCAAAGGCGGTGAGCAAAAAGGACTAACTACTGACTCCACAAAGATGCGTACTTCCGAGACTTGATCATCGTTACGATTTTCAATCTTGTTCTTCTAAAAAATAATTTTCAATCTTATACTTCTAAAAAATCTTGTATCCAGATAAAAGCTGTTACATGCTTGCCAGTTCTATCATTGGTTTTGTCATCTAGTGAGAGGATTGTCGTTGTAATAAAGCCCAGGTAACAAAATGGTTACCTAGTTGTTTTTCCTTTTTATTGGGGCGTTGTAGGAACGACACTATCGGTCTAGCACACTCACTAGATCTTCAAGTCATCCCTATACAGAGCATTCTCAGATTGGGCAAAACCCCAACCCAGCAGGGTCTATATCACACTTGATGAAAACGGAAATTGTAACTCTTGTTCACGGTTTTAATCTTGTTTGGCTATGCTAATATTTTTTAATTACTTAGAATTCAGAATTTTCAAGATGTTCTCGCATAGTGTTTTTACATGTATGTGACTCGATTTTGAAAAAAAAAGCGGGGGCAGGGGAAGCTGACCAGAACTGTCCTCTGACGTTGATGGTTTTGTTTCAGTGAATTTTATTTGGGGGGGGGGGAGAGAAATCAGTCTCTGCTGAAGGTGCTTCGCCCATTGATAAATTCTGTATAGTTTGTCCACATAAGTGAAGTGAAAATCCGGTGCATTTAGAGCATTGATCGAATGGTCTTGGCCAACCTAAGACTGGTGTTTTTCATGGCTTAAATCGAGCATCTGCCATAAATCCTACAACAGCAGGTTCCCATAAGCTGCATCTGCGTCAGTTTTAATATTACAAACATTTAGCGCCTACTGCGCCCCCCTCTCCCCTCCTGATGATAACAGTGGTGGTGGTTGTGTTTTGGTGGTTTGCTAGGGGGATGGTGACCCTTTATAAACCAATCTATAAATGTTGTATGCATTAACTTTCGACAACAATGACACTAGGGAGCGTAAAAGAAGTTGGCGTGGTGGCTTAGTAAAATATTCCTTTGTAGTACATCCTCACGCGCTGATGTCATCTCTTAATTATACGCTCTTAACTTTCGTGTACTAAACAAATCCTACTTCTTACTACAGGCTCGAAACAATGCCCAACTCACTTGCAACAATCACTCAATCATCACCACCATACCCAAGATTAACTCTTAAAGCTTAAAATTTATTAAAATAATGACCTTGACACAATTTTAGCGGTAGTGGTTTGGTGGTTATGATGATGATGATGATGAT
The DNA here is from genome assembly GCA_019649035.1 of Elysia marginata. Classification (NCBI taxonomy): domain Eukaryota; kingdom Metazoa; phylum Mollusca; class Gastropoda; family Plakobranchidae; genus Elysia; species Elysia marginata. The sequence continues at coordinate 675,602 of BMAT01007661.1, read as the reverse complement.
GATGATGATGATGATGATGATGATGATGATGATGATGGTGATGGTGGTTGTGGTGATTATGATGATCATGACACTTATTGAGGAGGAGGGTGAAAAAGCTGTGGTTGTGTGCTATATTGGTACGAGAAACTCAGCGTTTTAGATTTATGTACCATCTGCATGGAAATGTAGAAGACAGGCTCGATGTTCCCAACCCGACATGATGTTTTTAGTTTATCTCCTCATAGTCATTCAACGTACTTGTGTTACCGACATGAAACGGCAAAGGTGTAAAGATTGCGCTTTTTAACTAATCTTGATTGCAACAGTCCGAGTCACATGATCTTTCCTCTGCGCCCCATATAAATCCTTTCGCTTGATAAAGTTCGCTAGACAATGTGGAAGAATTACTAAGCCTATGATACTGCTCTTTTTGACGAACCCTTGTGTCAGCTTGGAGGTATATCTTACCTACTGAGATAGTTGGCCTATATATTTGTGACAGACTCGAAAAACGTACTACAACTGTAAGATTTTATCTTATCATTGTGTGCTAACCGTGGAATACGCCCCTTTAATAACTCCTCTCTCTCTGTCTCTCTCTGTCTCTCTATGTCTCTCTCTGTCTCTCTCTGTCTCTCTGTCTCTGTCTGTCTGTCTGTCTGTCTCTCTCTCTGTGTCTGTCTGTCTGTCTGTCTGTCTCTCTCTCTCTCTCTCTCTCTCTCTCTCTCTCTCTCTCTCTCCCATCTGATGGAAGTAAGCAGTCCTACAGATTATTACTTCGTTTTACAAAAGAAAAAAAAAGTAATACGAACCTAGATAACAGTTGGACATTTCGGTTTTCCTATGCCGTCTTCAACTACACCTACATTTTATATCCTTTTTCTCTTTCAATTCAATTCAATTCAATTCAATTCAAGTTTATTCAGTCAATAC
>BMAT01007661.1:519746-532393 GCA_019649035.1 Elysia marginata | reverse complement strand
ATGACAATAGAGTCACAGCTATACATATCCCAGGGAAAGACAATCTTGCGGCCGATAGGGAGTCTAGACTAGATAAAAGGGAGATTGAATGGCAGTTGAACAAGGATGTGTTTAGAAAACTAGATGCTATGTTTGACCCTTTTGAGATTGACCTTTTTCACTTCTCGGTTGAACAACCAAGTCCCTAAATATATATCATGGAAATGTGGCCCAGATGGCTGGGCAGTTGATGCCATGTTAGCAGATTGGACGTCATTAGACCGTATGTATGCTTTTCCTCCGTTTAGCTTGCTGCCCGCAGTGTTCCAAAAGATGGACAGGGAAAAAGTCGACATTCTTGTGGTCTTGCCGCTGTGGAGAACTCAAAGCTGGTGGCCTCATATGCTGTTGGACCTCGTGGACACGCCAGTCGTGTTGGATCATCACAAACAAATTCTCCGGCATCCCCAATACCCGGATGTCCAACATCCGCTTTTTCCAAAAACAAAATTGTTGGCCTGTCTCTTATCAGGCAATGCCTCGAAATCAAAGGCGTTCAGAGCAAGTCTGCCTCTGTCATCCTCTCTGCCTGGAGACCAGCGACAAGGAAGTCGTATGAAACTTTTTTCAGAAAATGGGTACAATTTTGTCATCGAAAACAAATCGATTGCTTGTGTCCCACTGAGTCAACGCTTCTAGAATTTTTAACTGTTTTGTTCGACTCTGGAGCCAGCTATTCTTCCCTCAATTCTGCTCGGTCAGCAATCTCGGCGATATTGGTTGATGAAAAAACTTCTATTGGTGAGGTGCCGCTAATTAAGAAATTTTTACGGGGTGTTTTCAACTCCAGACCACAACTTCCTCGATACACGTCGATATGGGACGTGACGATTGTGCTTAATCTTTTGAGGACTATGGCTCCCTCAAGAACCTTATCTTTAAAGCAAAGGCTCAATTTGTTTTCACATTGACGGTTTACTCAAAACTTCAAAACCTGGTAGCCATATCACGCATGTCACGTTTAAAGCTTATCCTGTTGATAGAAGATTGTGTATTGTGACATATTTAAGGGCGTATCTGGATAGAACAGAGAAATTGAGGAAATTTACACAATTACTCATTAGCTATAGGCCCCCTCACAATGCCATAGGTTGGGGCACATTAGCTAGGTGGACTTGTACGGTCTTACAACTTGCCGGGGTTGACACTAGTGTCTTTAAGCCTCACTCTACTCGGGCAGCTGCATCCTCTGCTGCAGCAAAGTTTGTTCCTCTGCAAACCATTTTAAATGCTGCTGGGTGGTCCCGGGCTTCAACATTCTCTAAATATTATCATAGACCTTCCCAAAGACCATCTTCTTCAGCTGCCCTATCTAAGGGGGTACTTTCTGCATCTCTGTCCCCTAAATAGTACTCACTACATGCTCAACTCGTTAAAGCTCTCGGTGTGAATATAGAACGGAAGCCTGAGGTGAAATTAGAGGATCAAACGAGCTTACCTTGTGAAGTTTGATACGGATTTCACCGATGGCTGAAGTGAAGATATTCACACCCTCCCTCCCTCTACCTTTACTTTGGGTCATGGGCAATTCTATATTCATTTTGGAAGTTAACACATTGTTGAGCATGTAGTATCGCAGCATGTTCAAGCATGAGACCTCAATGCGCCAGCCTCTCTCGGTGTGAATATCTTCACTTCAGCCATTGGTGAAATCCGAATCAAACTTCACAAGGTAAGCTCGTTTGATCCTCTAATTATTCAACACTGGTTTTGTATAGCCAATAAACAAATATGCATTTTTCAACCATATTTAAGTCAGAGAAAAAAGTTTTCTTTGCATAAAATATATATCCATATGTCAAAATATTCTTGAAGAGAAAGGAAGCCACAAAATTTATCTTGTGTTTTACAGGGACATTGCAAATCTATAGTAATAGAATGCATTTTAAGGACATCTTAAAATTGTAATAAAGAGAATTTTCAAGTATACTGCTTATCTTCAGATGAGAAACCATGCTTTTTCCAAGAAGACCTTTTAAGCTAACTGTATATTAAAATCATATTATGTAAGAGCAATTAGAAATACTTTATAATGTGTACAGTGCTTTTGCTATTCACAGGGCATTTTGGCTGCTCTGATGTTTGGCTTTGAATCAAAGATCATATTTTCTCCAGTGCTAAGAAGGTAAGGAAAGACTTTCAAGCAGAGGTACCAATATAAAACTAAAAAGATTTTAAAGTTACAATGTGGAATATTGAAAATGGAAATTAGAATCATGTCCATATGACATTCATTAGTTTTTGTAAGCTAAAATGTCTTGCATTCTATCCAAATGGGTCTTAAATATAACACCAAGTCATTTTTTGTTTTATTCTAGATATTGATGCTCAATCCATTTCTGCAGGGTTTTCACACTTAATTCATGTTGAAATTTCATGTTTTATGTGTTTAATTTTACTTGGTATCGTTTCTAAAGACTTTACATTTACACCTTTATAGTTGTTTAAACTTTAAATGCAATTTTCTCCCTTTTCTGAAATTTCACAAGTGCTAAGCCTTCAGACTTCAAACAGCTATAACTTCAGACAGAAACATAATAGAGCTTTTGCTGTATTTTGAAGTAGAGAAAATAAGCTTTTCTTTGATACTGATACCTTACTAAATTCCAATTTTGACTATCACCTATTTTGACTGGTTGCAAGACTAGTATTAGTTAATACTTCTTGATTAGATTTTTTATCTTATATTTCATGTTTAAATTGTGTGCAATGATTTTGTTAGGAAGAGACATGGCTGGAGTGACAAGTTATAATGTTGTTCAACTGCTATATTTTAAAGTACAAACTATACACATTACATACAATTTTACAGCACATAGTATAAAAAAAAAGAAAAGAAAAAGGACTTGGAACTACTATAGGACTGAAATGATAAAAGAATTTTTTTGTATTCTATCTAAACAAAATGACTGAACTTCATATTGCTAAGACAGTAAGTCTTTTAAGCTGAAGACTGAACAAAAAGAGTAACTTAAAGTTACTTTGGGTACTAAATAGAAATATTCAAATGCGTACTGAAAATATGTTTGTAAGTTGGACAGAATAATTTTCAAGTGCTCCCTCACTGAAAAGGTTATTCTGTCTAAAAAAAATGATATTGTTACAAAGATACCACAACATTGTTTACTGTTACTAGGGGCCATGGTATCTTGCAGCTCTTGATTTTTCCTCTAGAGTTTATGCGAAATTCTATCCCTCTTCTCTCATCTAAAATACTATTTATCAGGAGGATGTCTAAATATAGAGTTCTTTACTCTATCTATGTTTGGTAATTTTTTATGTTTAGATGTTGTTTAAATAGTGTTGTAGATTAAAGATGTGTTAAATTTTTGTTTTGTCCCATTTAATGTCCTATCATATGTATTGAAAAATCTGTATAGGATATTATTGAAAAGTGAAATATGAATTAATTTCGGACAGAAAAGTGGGAAAAATTGCATACTCAAACAGAAAAAAAAGCAAAAGCAAAACATATATGTAGCAAAAATATACAAGAAAAATTAGTTATTGCTTTCTTTATTTGTTGCATGTGTAGATGGCTCAATAATCTTATGAACTTGGCACACTTCTGCATGGCATAAAAACCTAGCACCTCTAATTTAACATTTGCTATTGTTTTATGTAGTCGGAATTTCAGTTTTGGTTTTTTTTTTGCATATTTGTATTCTTATAATAAATCAAAATAGTTCCTGCCTTTGATTTTCTTATTTTGTACTCTTCATACTTTGATACTCTCCTGATTGGTGAAATAGAAGATAGAAACATTTGACGCAGATAGTTTCTACTAAAATAGCATGCTTTTAAACAACATTGTTGGCATGTTTTTTTTTGTTGTTTTTTTTGCTTTTAGTTTTTATTATCTTTTACCATTTTGCTACTTATAACAATTTTAATTTCAGAGTTTTTCTCCTGCTATTCAGGTTAATTTTTACTTTCAGAACATGCTTGTTTCAACTTTACACCCTCAAACCTCCCCTAGCTTTGAAAATCCTCAAGTCTTGGCTGTTATGAGTGTTTCATATTCACTGTGTTCTTTGCTCATATTTATATAATTGATTTCAAGTTTTCAACTGGATTTAATTGTAACCTTCAAAATCTGATGAGCGATTACTTTCTCGTTGAAATTTTTATCTCTTAAAACAATTCTCTATTTTTAACTCATTTTCTTTTTCTCTTTGTATTACATTTCTAAAAAATTCTTTCCCTCTTTCCTGCCTGCCGTATGTCTCTCCTTGCCTCTCCCTCATCTCAACCTCGTCTTTCTTTATTATGAGGTTTAAAGATAAATCCCCGTAAAGCATGAGTTGGACATGATTACTATTTACGATATTTCCAATGTATGGAAAAGTGAAAGGCGCTAGAGGTCTATTATAAAAAAAAAAGAATAATGAAAGTAGGTTAAGATAATTCAATTTCGAAAAGTCTCAATTACTTCAAAGTAAGAAAGTGTCAATTTTAACAAAACGTAAAGTCTTAAAAGGCCCTATTTCTGTAAGAGAGCTAGATAATGGCTAGGTTTATGAGAACATTTGTTCGACCAGAAGACCGTTCTGAGTTGCATGGAGAATATAAAAAAGGCACTTATTTTAGATTACAGTTGATTAAAAAAAAAGAGAATAATTAGTTTTCCTTTCTTAGATAACTTGACTCAAAAATACAACGTGTATGTTGATCTTGGGACACTAGCTCTGCTACTCAAGGATTCAACAAAAAATGTTTTTTTAAACAAATTTTTCTATTAATATAGTTGTGAAATTTAAGCATGAAAGGAAAAAAAAATACAAATGAAGTCTTCAAGTAATAGGATTTCATATCTGTAAGACTGGTTTAAAGCCATGGCAAGCCTCAAAGTTTTAAATTCATTTTACATTTAAAACAAACAAGCAATCGGATTAGGAGTAAGCAGGAACAGCAACACTTCAAATAAAACAATTTTTTGTTGCTTATGACTATTGTAGTAAGTCTTGGAATGTTCCCTGTACTGAATCACTGTATGTTATCCAAACAAACCTTTGCAGACCTGCCTCTTTCTCTTTATAATTTCATGAAAAATCATCATTTTATTGAAATCTAAAAAAAAATTTTGTAAAAGGATATTGAAACTTTAATTTTTAACTTAACGCTATTGTGTGACCTCTGCTTATTGTTCTTAGCTTTTTTCTTTTGCCTGCAAAGTGATTGTGTGTGGTTGGGATAGCTGTTGAGGTGACAGGTTCTTTTAAGTGACACCTTGCTTAGTTTTTTGCCATATATCTTTGTGAATTGATATTTTGCTTTAATATGTTTGCAACTCTGTTCACTCCTATGGTTATAAAATTCCACCTGAGACTTGCTCTCCTACTCAAGGATTCATTAAACAATTTTTTGGACAAATTTTCTATTAATATAGCTTGGAAATCTAAGGATGAAAGGAAAAAAACCCTACAAAATCAAATATTTTTTCCTCGTGTTGCAGGCATTGGACTCAAGCCTCTTTAAATCTAAAATGATCATATTAATAATCTATGTTTTATTTTTGTCCCTTTATTTGGAAAAGCTAAAATTTAAAAACAAAGTTATGGAGAGAAAAAAAAGTTTATTACATCAAGATTTTATTGATAAAAAAGTTTTAAAAATCTTAGGTAAAAATGGTTATTGCTTTCCATGAGTGTAGTTAAAATGGTGCCATGCATAATTTTCTTGAGCAATGTTTAAAATATACTTGCTGGATACATTTAAATTACAATGACAAAAGTTCTCCCTTTATTTTTTGTGTGTTCTTGTTTTTCATTTTAGATGTATTCTGCTGCTTTTTGGTATGGTGGTCAGCTTTGCTTTCTCATACATTTTATTAACAATAGAAAAATCTGTAAGATTGAAATTATCAGCAAACAAAAACAGTTCATTATGGTTCCCATTAATTGTGAAATAATAATAAAGCAAATAAGGAAAGGAATGTTACCTTTTTTATGATTTGTGATACAACAAAAAGCATTTCATATTGTTCAAATTTGCATTGATCTTGTCAGGCTTATAAATAGATATGTGTTTGTAGCAGTTTAACCTCAATTCTTTCGTGGTCACTAACAAGATCGAAAAATAGTAGTATAATATTTGGAGATCTATAATGTAATTAGCTTTACATCTGTAGAGTGCAATTAAGAAACAAAAATTATCATTTTTATTGGAAAAAAATAAAATAGGGAACCTTTTAAACATGTGAAAACAACCAAAAAATTGTGGAGGATTAAAGTTTGTAACAAAGAAGTTTTTTTTTCTCAGGATTCGTCGCTACCTGTTGGGTTCTGAAATCATGAAACTACCGCTGGTAGCAGATCTTGAGGATGTAACGAAAGAAACATGCAATCAGTTCACCAAGTACCATTCGGAAAACTGTGTGAAAGAAATTGTCAGAGATCGCAGGTAAGAGTTTGTAATTTGTGTTACTTCATTGGGCCATATGAGGCCATCACATGTGCAGCTTTGTCTTCTTTGTTTAAGTGTAAACCAAACTTAAGGTATAAATCAGTTGATTAAGGTGGAATGATATGTTTGATTGAGCAGCCATTTAAAGTTTGGATTAAGCTCGTTTGTTTGTTTTCAGTTGCTACTGAACTGAGAGAAATAAATTCACAGGTCTTTATTTACAAATAATCTACTTTCAGAGATAAAATACTTAATTGTCAATTAGTTTTGTCAAAGAAAGATCTCAAAGTAAAAAAAATGGAAGATAAATTCCTTAAAAATTCATAGAAAAAACTGGTATTCCAGTTTGCAGCATATAAGGTTGTTTACAACTAATTGAAATTTGACATTTTTCCCCCTTACACAGATATTGGCAAAGGCAAAGTTAAATTTCGTATATTATTTTTCCTATTCTGGCATGTTAACCATATCATATTCTTGCTTTCTATTATTGTTCATGGCTGTCTAAATATCTAAAAGGCCATTGTTTTAAGTTGGTAAATTGCTGCATTGAAAATGTGAAAAGAATTTTTTTAAATCATTACATTGAATGGCAAAATTCAGGTTCTTCAAGCTAAATAACACTATATCACATTTGCTAAGCTTTAAGCCAGAATTGAGGCTCATATGAAAGCAAACCATGAATTTTCACAGGAATCTGGATTACAAACAGTAGTATATGCATTTGTACTGAACAAATAGAATGGATGAGAAAGTGAACATTAAGATTATTTTGGCCTCTGAGATATATATAAGACATATAAAGCTATTGCACACCTGATTGCATGTTAATATTGAATGCTTTGGGAATGTTCATTTAATGACAAAAGTGAATTCAGTTGATATCACAAATCACAGAGTTGTACAAACCCTATAAATGTCAAGTTCAAGAAAATCGAGCTGATTTTTGACTTGTTCAATTATGTCACTGACTCTTGCCTTTACAGAATAAATGGGTTATATCTTGTTCGCATGGCCCTTCATTCAATCAGTAGTTTTGTCTCGCCTAACTGCCCCCTGATATACAAAACATTATAGCACTATTGATGTATTAAACTATGGACAAATGTCGAGGTTTTTTGTTTAAAGTTTTAAATACATAGTTTAGGTTGTAAGTAAGCAGACCTAAAATTGGACCTTTTAAATTTGCTCTGTGTCCCTAAAATTTTTCACAGGTTTTCCCCTCTGAGGAAGCCACATTTGCAAAACATTACATTTTCAAAGTAATACACGAAAAATTTAATGAATAAACTTTGTTCATCCAACAAAGCTGATATCTTTCTATCCCAAACACACAGACGTACTTGGTTATTTCTGGCATAAAAGCATGAAAATAGCTGCCCATTACATTGCATTCCAACTTGGCTGTCAATAGTTTTAGAAATATACCGTGCTGGCCATATACATGATAGACCAATTTAAGGTTTAGGATGATAGTGATGGTAAAAAAGAGATCACAATGAATTCAAACCCACATTCACCATCTCGGAACTTAAGCATTATAGCACAAGATTTTCTTTGTAAACCACAGTGTAAAGCATCCTGCATCCAAATGTCAGCTTAAGCATCCTAACTTCACTGTCTTAAACTGGTAAGAGCATTGGAAAGGGATATAAATTTTTTAGTCTCCCCTTATTTAGTGAATGCAACAGTTTTGTTGGTGTAAAGCGCTTTAACAAGCTTAACCTGGTCTTGAGTGTCGCCTGTCTATCCAATGATATGCCAAAGGAAATAGATATAATAAAATCATTCTATCTGTTCAATGTTTGACTCATGATTCAGCCAAGTTAAAATCAAATAAAGCCGACCCAAAATGTTTTAAACATTATCTGGTTTATTCAGCCAGCCTAGCTTCATATCTTTAAAAAAATTTAACTATGACCCTGTAATGTATACAATTCAAGTTTAAATGTCAAAACAAAAATCGCTATGTTCCAAGAAAGATGTATTATGCCAAAAAATAAGTCATTCAAATGAAATTTATAATGTTTTATGTCATGTAATCATTCAAGCATATTCAGTAGTTTTTTTTTATCAATTGGCATGTGAGGTTACATAGTGGCATAATCATCTCTAGCCATTCTAAATGTTGGTTTGGTTTTTATGCCACAGGAAATTTATCATCTAATTTTAAAAATTCATATTGTCGGAGAAGTAAAATAGGATTACACACTTTGTTATAATGTGGAAAATAGAGATGCCGTTATGATACAACAATGACCCATTATTTTGATACGGTCTTTCATGCTTTGTCTTAATCCAGTGTCTAAATCTGCATTCAACATTTTTATGCTATGCTCATTCTAGCCTCAACATGCACCCTTATCACTTAATAAGGAAATCTGTATGGCAATTATTCACCTCATATTTAAGAAAAGTTGCTATGATTAAATAAAGGTCTCCTTTTCAGATAAGTCTGTTGTAGTTTTTATTAAGTATGAACTAGGTCCACTCTTCATTTATGAATGTGTTATGGCCAAATATGCTATTGAGGAAGGTGGTAGCTTACATGAAAAGGGAATAAGTTTTTGCTTAAAAAAAAAAAAGATTGAAACTGCCAAAGTGGTTTGGTGTAGCTACAAATGTTATAAAAAAAAATATTTTTTATTTCACTTTCAATTTTCTTGTATAGTATCAATGTTCAAAATATTATCGGAGATCAGCCTAATGCATTATGTCTAAGTGCATGTCGCTATATTTTGAAGATTTCTGGCTTTTTTTTACTCTTCTGATCTTAGATTGCAATTTAATTCTTTCTTTTGGGGCTTGCTGTTCTATGCTTTATTTTTATTTTTGTGAATATTGTCATCAATTTTCATACCTTTGGTGTATCTAGGTTGAATTAGTTTGTCGGTAGTTTTATCATTTATTCAGTGAAAAGCTCTTCTATTTGAGTCAAAATGAACTTGTGATATAATTTGCTACCTTGCTTGTTTATTACTTTCTTTGGGTAATGACAAACAAATATACTTTGATGTCCTACATTTAACATTTTGACAGCAGTGTAGTTTCAAGGAATGGTCTGCTTTTTAAGAGACTTTCTTTTTAAAAAAGTCTTTAAGTATATGAGGGGCACAAAAAACTCAAAGATTTGCATTTTAACAAGAATGGGATCTGAACACAAAACATATCGAATCACAATTGATTTTATACGTATCAGGGTCATTTGGGGATAAATCAACTGTCTTCATTTCAAACATGGGTCATGGGAAAAGTCATCCTAATTCTTGATTCTTTTAAGTCGTAGCTGGTAATTCCTTGTTGCCAAACAAGGAGTCATGTTGTGTTTTTTAGCTTTCAGTACTCTTCCAGTTTTCTTGTTGCAGGGCGGGATGATTAATAGCCATTTTTAGGTACTGAGACTGCTGACAACTTATCGTCTCTTGTTGGTTATTTGGCAAAAAGTTTGTGGTACTCAGCTTCTTTCTTTTCCTTTTGATCACTCCATTTTTGTTTTGAAACGTACTCAATCGTAGGGTCCCCAGATGACAAAAATGATTTTTTAAACAGTTTTTGAATGTTGCCTGGGATTTCTATGTCAGCTTTTTTAACTTATTAGCAACCTCCTTTGTTCTTGCACATTTTTCTCAATAAAGTAGAACATGTATACAGCCGGATTTTTGGTTTTAAAAGTTTGGTTCTGCTGTAGGCATGTTCCTGCAGTATGAATAAAAAAGGGAGTTATTGAGAAAACATTTAAAAAAAAAACACAAAAAAAAACATTTGCTTTGATGGCACTCCCATAGACAGGCACTCGTAACAAGACAAACATTCCCTCCCTCTTCCTCCACAACCATTGTTCACATTCTTTTACTGATAGTATAACTATAACCTTACAGTTAGCACGTATCATCTCATTCTAGACCTAAAGGCTACAGGGTAATAGTGCCTCCTCTCAGGGCACTGTACAGGCTAATGACAATACCGAACTCAGCCTCCTCTCCCTCTTTCTTCCCTTAATAGGGTACAATGCACAATGACTTTGAACTAGACAAGCAACAGTACTCGCGAACATTGCTCTGGCGAACAATGAGCCTATGGTCTTATGTAGGCTTGTCCGCCCGGTTTCTCCCAAAAGTTTTAGAAATTTTTACTATAATTTCGCTAAAGCTTGCTCTCTTCCTCCAGCTGTAACTATGTTCAGGCCTATTCTTGCTCTGTTATACCCATGCACAGGCAATAGACTTTATATAGAGAAAAATAGGGGATTCCTCAGACGCCCTGCTGTAGGGATGATCCGGCTATAGGGAATGAGATTTCAACAATAGTAGCGGGACTTTCCTGGTGTCTCTCCACTATCTTATGAATACAAATATTACAATCTTTTAAACTTTATGCGACAGATTTATTTTGAAGATAAACTTTTTATTTAGCTCTATAGTTTTGAAGTTCTAGATGTCAAATCGTTTATAAAAGTAAGAAACTTACCCTACAATCTAGGTCTAGATTACAATAACCACTATAGTATTTTGGGGTGTTGTCTTCTGAAAAAGGGACGTTACTCTTGTTTTACCTCTAATCTCATTCCCTATAGAGGGTGCCCCTATAGTTGAGCACTACTGTGTGTACTAAAGTATAAAGTTTGCATCAGTTAAGACAAAAAGGAGATGAAACAACGCAATAATGCCCAAACAGGCCTAAATTTCCTATAATTTCTTTCCTTGACTGTAAGTTACTATTGAAATAGTATTAAGATCAAGATATATATTTTGTTTTATGGCTTGATTCTAGATGGTACATAGTCCCTGTATAATAATCACCAATACAGGTGAAGTTTGCATTATCTGCTATACATTCTTACCTCTTGGCAGGGACGTTTCCTAGTTTTCAAAATAAAAAGTATTTTGCTTTTGAATACTAGTTCAATATGAATAAAGGTACCAGGACTGTAATTATATTATGTAATTTTATGTGCCAGCTTTAATAATGGTAATGACAACAAATGAAGTTAGTTAGGGTTCACGATTTTTTTCACATCTTTTATACCTGCATACCTGGATTCTTATCAAGATGCTGCAAAGTCGCCTTTGTATAAACATACCACTCAAAATTTGTCTTGCTACTGGGCTAAATGAGTCGGATATTGCATGTTTGACATTCTAAGGCGTTGCTTGTTTAGAAAAGGCATTTTTCTGAGTCTTAAAACATAGAAAATATCATGAAAGTATCTGACTTTCGTTGATTTAAAGTATACAGAAAAAGAAAGAAAAGTAGATTTTAAAAGGCATTTTCTCAAACAAGGATTTCGGTCTTCTCACTCAACCACTCTGGTCGCAAGGCTTATGCTTTTTAGCTCTTCTTCTCTTCTTAAGAAGAGAAAAATGGCATGAATTGATCTAGGCATCTGGTTAGTATGAGAAAATATAAAATATTAGCATACTGTTATAAGACATCAACTATAAGCACTGCCAAGCCAAGAGCCAAACAACCATAAAATAAGTTACGATTTGTGCCCTGTCTGCACTCTATTTACGGTATCTAAATTCATGTTTCTAGATATTTTGAGAAGAGTTTTCATATATATTTGGACTTCTGAATTTTATATATATCTATGTTTGAAATCTAGTGTGATCGTTCAAAAAGCATTCAGTGTTTATCTCACTTTGCATTTTATAGATAGATAATGTGAAATTATTTTCTAGTCTTCATGCATAAGAGATGAGATTTTTTAAGGCAACAATTAAGATATGTCTTTTCATCTGTGCATGGTGTATTTAGCTTGACCTTCCAAATTTATGTAATTTTTTTAACATTAGCAAAAAGTATTTAGACACTGGTTTTTCTTCAATTTCAAAACAATATGATAAGTAAGGTGTATTTGCGATGAAACCCACCTAGTTATGAATATCTTCAATTGTTTTGTGACTCTTTATACTTCATTCTGTCAACAGATTTGGCAACAGGACAGTGAACAATGTTTTTACTGGAACTGCTCTCTGTGATTATCTCATCCGCTGTGGTCTGGCTACGGATCGATCCAGTGCTGTAGAGTACGGGTGTCATCTTCTTCTCGGGAGAGTAATAACCCACATAAACAGCGAGCAAAATTTCCATGATGCTCTATACTTCTACAAGTTCATGGAAACCTACGAGGAACTTCCTGTGTAGATTTCGACTTGAGAGTTAAGTGTGTGTTTTTAAACATCACACTTAGAAATGAAGAT
>BMAT01007661.1:436856-459598 GCA_019649035.1 Elysia marginata | reverse complement strand
TTCTTTTTGTTTATCCGTTAGTCGATTTCCATTTATATTTTATATAACCACATCGCCCGATTTCTTTTTCTTGATGAGTTCGAAACTGTTCACACAATGGCCAATGGGCGTAAAAGCAAAAGTGAAAGTATGCTACCGATAATTTTTCTTGTTTATCTTTTGCATGTGTATACTCCGTGTAGATCTAGTCCTAGTCATAAGTTAAGTGATCTTACGATAATACGAACACATGGTTCATGACTGTTCAAAACATCGAAAGTCCTTTATAATTCTTTCTTACATTTCATCTAGATCTAGCCCCGAGCAATCTTGTGCCCTTCGTCTTTTTTAGCCAAGAGCGATCTTTTTCAGTGATATTTCAAATTGTGTTTGCTGCACTTCATTGACCTTTCTAGATCTGTTTAATTTTCAAGCAAGTGCCAGGTTAGAGGCTTAAACTTTAAGATCTAGTTGTCTTACTCTTCAAATCTAGATTAGATCGATTCTATCTCTCTATAGATCTCGATTAGACATGGAGAAACAGTGTAGCTAGTCATTAACTGACTTAGCCTTACTCGCTTACACTAGCAAATCTAGATCTAGACTCTAGTAACATTTACTAACAATCTAGATTTTGGTCATGGTGGCCATTCCAAGTCTAGATATAACCCAAATTAAGTTCTTGGATCGGAAATCTACAACCTCACATTGTGTTTCTATTTCAAAGAACAAATAAAAGAGAAAGACATCAATTCAATGGAAACTTTTATTCTGGTTATATAAATAGCAGGAAAAATTTCGGACGAGGATGGTTTTGCATGATGTTTGCTGTGTAAAAAGAGAGTTTCTTACCAAACTGGTTGCAAAATCGTTTTTGCTACTGCTAGACATTGAAAGACTGGCTTTAGTAATCAGAATAGCGCGCGCTCGGAAACTGCCATAAAAAAATTTCCTGCTTTTTTCTCATGAGCTGCTTGCATCCCTGTTTAATGTTGTAAAAACCATGTCTTTAGTACAGAATGGTCTGATTTTTTTTTTATTAATTGTAATCATAAAGTTGTTTTATTTTATTTGTTCAGTACCTTCAGACTAGTCTTTTTTTTTAGGCCGAAACTATGGTTACGCAAAATTTGCATCCAAGACAAGTGCAATGAAGGCCATTGAAACTCTGCATGGTCAGAGCTTGGCAGGACAGAAGTTGAAAGTTTTAGAAGCAGAACCTCCAAAGTCCAACCCAGCTCATGGTGGATTTCTGGGAGACGAGGGGCCTTCCAAGAAACAGCGCCTGTAAAGAAGGTCAGTTTTTTTCCTTACCTCTTCATCCTTTCTCTTTAATCTAAGTGTAAGCTGGTGTTGGAAGTCTCTTTTGATACTGGAGAAGGGGAAAAACATTATGTTTATTGAGTCAATTTTCTCCCTATGCCATTATTATGTTTTCCCTGCCATTCCCTCTTAAGAATTCAATATCACTTTTGACCTATTCACTTAATTATTTTAAGAAGGAATTTTAATAGGCTGTAAAATTGTCATATCTGGTAAGTGTACAGCTATGTTCAATTGAAAAAAAAAAGGAGCAGACCAAATATTCATTTTTAATTTTTTTCCCCTTTAAAACTTGTGTTAATTACATGTAACCTGTATGAGGTGAAAGGAACTACAAGAATCTTAACTGACAAAGTGAACAGTATTATGTTTAAATTTTTTTTCTGTCCTGTCATTCATGCAATTTTTTCTCCTGAAAAACAGATAATGAAAATATAAAAGCTGTTTCATTTGATATTTATGATGCACATAATATAAGCTTAACAAACTTGCAAAATCTAAGTTTGGTAATTTTGTAAAATATTTCTTTTTTTTTTAATATCAAATTGTTAAAAATTCTTACAACATTAAAAAACCTGTTTTTTTTTTATCGGAACAAGTGGAATCTCTGTTGATACTCTACTTTTCAAGAACTTAGTGTCATGAACTGAAAAATTAAACATTTAGGAACAAGCAAGCTCGGAGGAAATATGTTTCCTGCTTTTTTTGCATTGTCAGGCCTTTTTTTCTCTCCTCCATAAAAATTTACAACATACTTTTTTTTTTACTTTTTCATTTCAATTCTAAAATATGTGTGTGCATTATATTTATAACAGGTGATTGACTTTTAAGGACAAAAACAGACTGGGTGACTGAGAGAACAGACCAATGAGGACGAAACAAAAAACCAGCTTTTCCTTTGTACCTCTTGACAGAAAACCAAATTCCTGCTCTCTTTTGATTTCTTTATATGACTTTGTCAGAAACTTCAATAGCAAAGTTTTCAAGTGTTCATTATTCAATAAACTGTTTCACCTCTTGACTTTAAATTCGTTTAATATTTTTAAGTCATATCCTGATTAAGTTTCTTTTTTAAATTATAAACTTGGGAAGAGAAGTAAAATAAATGGTTTTTATTTTTGGTTTGACAAGTATTTAAACCAATCATTGAATTAACATAAATACAAAAGGTTGACATAGTCACTTAGAGGGAATAAATTCTGACAAAGCATTTTTATATTGAAAAGATTGTAAGTAAATGTGTAATTAAACAGGAAGTGAATTTGTGTATATTTTTACAGTTAAAATCCTACCTCAGTGTATCTTTGATTTCTAAAGAAGGAAAATGACAAAACTGAAAATGTGGAAATTCTTAGAGTATGTAAAATATTGCCCTCTGTATAATTTAGAGCAAAAGGCTTGAAATTAGGAAATGTTGAAAGATTATCAGTGGTAAACTGAAGTATTTCTTTTCACCTCTAGAGCATACTTAACCCCTGATGCTTCAGAGCTGTCTTTGTCGCAAAGTTTCTAGACACGCAGTTATAATCCTGTATAGAGATTTGATTTCACAAAATAAGTAGTTGTATGTCCCTTCCCAGTTTTTTGCAATGGGGTCAGTAAGCTGATAGTCATGTGTATAGAATAAAATTGGGAGTCTATAAATGATATTTGATTAACATTTTTACATTTTCCACCTCACTGACTGTTCCCACTACACTCACTTTATTTGCAATGACAATTTCCTCTTTTTTCTTTTAAAGCCTTTGAAGGTGCTTTAAATAATATAAAATTTACTTAGCAACAAATTTTTTTTGTGTCAGGTACTATTGTAGTGTTGTAATGTACGATTATATAGTTTGAAAAGCATACAAACATTTTTAAGTCACCGTAACAAACAAATCAAGTTGACTGGCACCCACAACAACAACAACAAAAAATAGAAATTCTAAGCTCCTTTATACAGAGATGTAAGTTTTCCAGTTTTGCTAGGACTTCTGATTTTTTTGTTTTCCTGCATTTTTCTTTTGCCCAAAATTTGTTATGTCAACAAATTTATGAATCGAAAGAAAGTTTTCAAAGTTAAGATTGATTTTTTGTCTTGCTATAGTTGTTCAGTTATCCATTGAGATAAAAATTATTGTATTATTAAAACTTAAACATATGCATGGGTGCAAGCTGCACCCAGGATGCTGGCCAATCAAAAGTTGCCATTGGGCATGGCCGGCCAATCAAGATGAGCGGGAATGGCCGGCAGGTGACTGATAAAACTAAAGTACGAAGATAACGTTTGTCATAACAAAACAAAGAACAATGTTGCCGGTTTTGCAGTATTTGTTGAAGAATAAATATTGCTGTCAATATTTTAAAGCAATAAATAAAAAAGAATTACTATACAGGGAAGCGATTATTCAATTATTTCCCATGTGAAGTTTATAAATGAAACATTGGTTCCCAATTTTTGGCCACGCAAGTGCATTGCTGTCTCATTCATGCTTTGCGTTTGAAACGGTATACATCGTCTTCAGAGGGGATTAACATTTCATATATTTCATTACATTAAATAAAACTACCATAGTCAGAGCCAGTCTAACTAGACCAGTAACAGAGTATTTGTTTAACTTTAAGTTCTAGTATAATTATACATAGATCTAGATCTATCGATCTTAAATTTTGTTCTAAATTGACACTCCAGCTCTAGATTCTAGATCTAAATTTGATTTTAGGTTGGATGCAAAGTGAATTATTGGAGTCAGTCATATAATTCAGATCTAGATCTACCTAGATTAAATGTTATCTAGATCTAATGTAGATTTTGAGATCTACAATGTAGGCCTTCCTAATTATTGGTTATGGATTAATGCCTTGATATGTTATAATACTGCATTTCTATGTTGGATCTTAGTCTGAATCTATACTATAAGCCTAGATGTTTTAGTCACTTCTAAATATTTAAATTTTTAACGTCAATGGCCTCAATCTAGCCAAACACTTTGACTTTTACTTTTAATGTAGATCTATACTAGATGCTAGTTTTTTGGCAGTTTTAAGACATGGAGAAGATTGTGGAGGCAGGGCCGATACTTTGGGAATTGATGTAGACATTCACGGAAAGCCTATCAGGAACAGGTGGCAGTGGTCATGGATGTTGGAGACATCAGAGGATGGACACAGATTTGAAATGTGGTGTAAAAAGCTTCATGTGTCTGGCCAGTGTCATTGCACTGTTTGTGACAAAACAATTGTCTATGGCAGCGCAGGAAAAAAAGCTCTA
Organism: Elysia marginata; assembly: GCA_019649035.1. Classification (NCBI taxonomy): domain Eukaryota; kingdom Metazoa; phylum Mollusca; class Gastropoda; family Plakobranchidae; genus Elysia; species Elysia marginata. The sequence goes on along the minus strand of BMAT01007661.1, from coordinate 455,043 downwards.
AAAAAATGCCAATCTAGAGGATCACAGAAAAGCAGTCTCAAGTGTTCAACACAATTAAAAACTAAATGGGATAACAGCTGCGACGCAATTGACAAAAGACAGCCTTTGAAGTTAAAGCTGTCATTTTGCTTTTTATTGCAGAAAATTGCTTTCCCTTTTCACTAGGACCTGAAGTTCCAAAGGATTTCAAAAGATACAACAGCTTTAAATGGCATAACCATCTTGCGTCAGTCACAGACTTACAATACCTCTCTTAATGTTTGCAAAACAATTAGGGACAAACTAAAATGGAAACTGCAAGTCATTTTTTCATTAAATATTGAAACAAGTTTCTGAATGTGAGAATTCAATATTTTTAAGAAGAGGATTCTGAAATCAAGACACATCTTTTGGACACAGAGAAGTGAATCTTGCAACATAAAAAAATATCACATCTGCTGTTGGTGACATCCTCACCACCAAGGACTCTCCTGGAGCCACATTGTGTCTGTGACAATGGACACTTGCAATGTAATGAGAGGGAAGAGAGATGGTGTTAACCCTATGATCCCTACTCACCTGCACACTGGTGAAGTTTTCTCGTTTCAAATACCCTACTCACCGATACACTGGTGAAGTTTTCCCGTGTCAAATACCCTACTAACCGATACACCGGTGAAGTTTTCCCATGTCACCGATATACAGATTTTGAATTGTTTGCACACTTTTTTCAAGCCAGGATCACTATTTTAACTTAAGGGATATAGTATGAGTGTTGATACTTGAGGCATAAAGTTAAAGGCAATAGTTCTTTTAAGATATAGGCATTAATACTTTAAAAGCTAAAACAAATCTCCTTTTAAAGCAAGTTCTGTGGTTTGGCTGCATGCAATATTTTACACTGACAGATTATCAAATGGAGCCAAACAAAATACATGTACTTACAAATACCTTTGTCTTAAGAATTACCTGACGCAAATAAAAAATCATCACCTACTCAACTTTTTTGATATTTAATAATAAAGTATATTGACTAAAGAGTTAAGTTTGAATGGCATTAAAAAAGTTTTTGTACAAGGACAACTTTTTATACTGGACAATGGTCTTACTGTCAAGACATTCTCAACCATTGACCACAATAAAGCAACTTTTGACGCTGACAGACTGTGACTCCTAAAAAGGTAAGAAACATTGTAAACTAAATGTGTCGTTCCTTTTAAGACATATCTCAGTATAAAGCTGATAATAAAATTAGAAAGTCTCCATGTCAATACTTGACTGTCATTGAAATATTTATCATAAATCATGGAGTCATTCATTGTTGTCTTTTGAAAGAATTTTTGAATCACCATTAGGAATGCACTAACTGCAAGAGCCTGCTATCATGAACAGACTGTCTGAAAAGTTGGTTTGTTTTTTTTGTTTTTTTTTTTGCAGTCAACATCAGCACTTCTACTACCCAAGTTGAGACTGTCAACCTTGCAAAAGCAGCAAGGGAAACAAGTGAAATTGATCTTAGAAAATAAGTAAGTATGTTTCTTAAGCCGTCTAAATGATCAACGATCTTTAACTATTGACTAGTCCATTTGTGGACTGCAATATAAGACCATCTTACATTGTAAATTGGAATTAACTTTATTTTAGCATATAATGCCATCAGTAAAAAAGGTAGAAGCACACATGTAGTCAATTATTACAATGCAATTTATATTTTTTCAAACAAATCAAGTCAGAGCTACATGTTATATACACTCAGAGAGGTTATGGCAACAAACTAGTAATACACAAGCGGTAGTAGACATTTATAACAATACTGTATACATTATTTTTATACCTTTGCATTAATATTTGAAAAATGAGTACAGCTTTTCTGCCTTAGCAGTACATATCTGTGCAACTAAAATATAAAACACCATGAGTGTATGTAATGTAGGTTAACTCAATCCCCCCTAGGCCCACTAGCCCAGTTCAAGCCCTGTCCCTAAGATAACAGAGGTAAATCGTCTATATTGGATGCAGCTAGATCTAGGTCTAGAAATCGGTGCAAAATCATACTGAAAAAATGTCAATTTCAACGGACCCACTTCGGCTTATTTGTGGACCAAAAGTGAAATGAAAATAATCAAATAACGCTTTAAAAGAAAAAGAGAGGGTAACATCGTCCATATCGGACGCAGGCAGATCTAGACCATGGAATCTAGGTCTAGAAATGTGTGCAAAATCTTATTGAAAAACAGTCAACTTCAACGGACCTGCTTCGGCTTGTTTGTCAACCAAAAGTGAAAAAAAAATACCCTAAATAACGCTTAAGATCTTCTCTAAAAGAAGAAGAGGTTTATGCGAGATTTCGGGCGAGATTTCTGGGGTTACTTAGCTACCAAAAGTACACTACGAAAGCAATGGCGATGACGGGCGATATAGGTACACAAATGTGTGGTCCAATCGGGCAACGGCGGGTGCTATAGGTGGGATTGAGTTAAATAGAGAAATGAAGACATATAATCATGATTATGACAACAATGATGGTTGTACTTATAGGTATAAGTTAACTTGTAAAATTTTGCCTGAGTGATAGTGGTGATAAAAAACAGCTGAAATAAAAACAATATTAACGATGCTCTATTTTTTAGATAAATGTTGTCATTTCTGTGGTCAGGTAACTTGTGCAAAGGTCCTTTTTTCAGAGAAACCAGAAAGTGAAAATAGCAGCCAAAATAAAAATACTGTTGAATCACTAAAATTTCTGCAAGCTATAAGAGGAGATGAATCTTTATTGTCTACATGGGTACATTGTCTTTGGTTTTTTATTTGTATGATGTTGATTTAAACAAGTTTTGGTGAATTTTCCAGGAGAAAATCGTAGGGCACCAAAAGCTGTTTTTTTACTCAATTAATATTTTGGTCTTCCAAGAGGTTATTCTATCAAAATTAAAAACCAACGAAAGCACATAATACTGTACATTATTACTGAGATAGGTTTAAATAAATATTTTGCTTTAGTGCGGGAAGAAAACCTTTTTCTCAAAAACTTGTATTTAATATCTCAACTATTTGTTGCTGGTATATCTATCTCTCCTTAAAGTTCACTCATGTTTTCCATCACTCACTATACTTCCTCTTTCTCTTAGTGTCAATTTCACTTTTTCCTGCCCTCCAATTATGTTTGATTCCTTCTTATGATTTTTTTTTAGTAATCTCTGTGTGTAACCTGTGTCTTAGTATACTCGATCTCTTTCTCTTTAAAATTTCCTTTTTTTTTTTAATTCAATTTTTTTTGGCAAGCTGATATCACCTTTTACCCCCCAGATCATGCTGCTATTTTGCACAAACTGCATGCCCTTCAAATTAAAAATGGATTTTCAAGATTATTGTTCTCTCTCGGCAAAGAGGAAATGTGAAAGTTACAAGGCAAGCTTGTTTCAATCATTTGATATAGAAAAGGTAAGTCGCTTCAATAAGTAGCGTTCTCAGGTAATAGACCGCGAGATAAGTGATGATACTCTTTAAGAATATGTCTAAAAACACAAAGACTATTTAGTAGCCTATTAAATAGAGTTTAGATATGTCACAGTTCCACCACCAAAGATGATTTTCTACTCACTGTTTTGATGTACTGTTTTGGTCATCATCTGTATGATAAAAGGCTAGATTCACCACTTTTGTGCCTTCTCTCCTCTTAAACCATGAATTCATCACTGTACTCTTTGTGTAATTTATAATCTTAAGATGTTAGAATTCCCGAAGAGGCTTTATTAATAATAGAAAAAGCCTCACATTTTGAGATTTAGAGCTTTAATTAAAAATCAGCAAAAGATGTCAGATCCCAAAGTAAGACACTGTGAATGATGTGTCAGTTTTTGAATGAGCTTTGTCATAATTCTTTCAAATATAAGTTAGATAAATTAAATCTAAGCTATAAAATGAATTTTGATTTTCTGTGTTTATAATCAAGAATCTAGAAAACCTGTTTACATAAATATTCTTGATATACATATTCACACAATTTGCTGTTCAAGTAAATAAAATTGCAGAATCAAAGTTTGAATGAAGTCATCACTACCATATCCAAATGTGGCCACAGAGGACAAAAAAATCTGTACACTATAAAACTGACACCCCCATCTCATGATTTTGATCTCTGCTTAGCCTAGGCTAAAATCTAGCCACTAGGCCAAAAGCAAACAAGTGTTAAGGCTCAAGCTGGGTTTGAAAAAAGTAAAAAATAAAATTCACATTTAGATCTAGATCCACAGGAAATGTAAAATCCAGACTGGCATATTTTATATTAGATTTCATATATTTTTTTAAAGTTAATATTTGCTGGACCTATCAGTATTACAGTAGTATCCGGTTAAAAACACGGCACTTGGGAGACCCAAATAGCGTGCGTTTAGGAGATGCATGCACTTATAAAAAGTAGTAAAAAAATTACTAGTTATTTCCCTTTAGAGCACGATACATAATTATAATAAAACGGAGTTGTTTCCCTTGATTATAAATACAAACATCATGCATGGACAGTAGGTAGAATTAAGAAATACATTTACATCGTTTGAACGATCTTTATCTCTCTCTCTCTCTCTCTCTCTCTGGGTTGGGGGAGTAGGGGTCTGTTCTTTTTTTTCTCAGAACATGTAGTTGTTTCTTTATTTCCAATAGTGGGATAAGTGAATTATCTTTCTTAACAATCTCCGAGGCTTGGAATTAGATCTAAAGAGATTGACAAGAGATGAATCACAACATTCTGTCACGGTCTAGACTACGTCTTGCATACTGTGTGAAATGAAAGGCTTACGTTTAGCAATTAGGCCTATCGCCCTGCAACTAAAAGGGGGAGGGGAGACGTGATCGAGACCAGAAGAAAGCCAATCACACAATGCTACACAAGTCAGGGGCTAGGATTACACTAACACTACAGTCCACCTGTCACTCAGTAGATTACAGTACGTGCGGGCGGGCGAGGTGTTGGCAATTTGCACCATCTGATTTGTTCATCCAGGTCTTTGTCCACTTACCCTCTCTCTTCACACTCCTGTCCTTAAGTCTTATCCTTCACGCAACATGCGTGGATAGATAGACCTGCGTTTTAACAAAGAACATGCAAATATCTGTGGGGTGATGCTGGCCTTTCCCTCGAAACAAGCTAGGTTGCTATCGCTCGCATCCCAGTGGTTGTCTGGTCCACTTAAAAGGTAATTTTTCCCGATTTCATAGCGTGCGTTTAACCGATATACCGTGCGTTTGGGGTATACTGATTATATAGAAATAAATCGGTCACAGCAATTTGGCGTTAGCGTGCATTTAACTGGAGTGCGTTTAACCGGATACTACTGTACATTGTAATTTCAATGCCCTTCACAAAGCCTCTAGGTTACAGAAATAGATCAAGAGAGAGTGAACAGATAGTGCTTTCATAGACTAGAACATCCAAGCTTACGAAAATCTAAAACCTAGAGGTAGATTTTTAAAATCAAGATAATCTTATTGTTGTCGAGTCGCTGTTATCAATTTGGTGTCAGGTTTTTCTTCTAGTTTTCATATACAGTTTGATTAAGGTAGCTCAAATATGGCTGATTTGAATACTTGCATAATTGAAACCATATTTATATGATAAATCTTATTTCTCCTTCATAAAATATACTGAAAAGTTGAAATAATATATCAATGCAAAATCATGTTACCGTGGGGTTTTAAATAGACATACAAAACTGTGTCTTATGTAGCAATGTACTTAATTCTTGCAATGTGAACTGTATGGTTAGCTATCTAATTTTAAAGCAAATAAGTCTAATAAAAAATAGGTGTTGAAGATTTTTCCTCATTTGCTAGATTAATCATCGGAGCTTCTGATGAAGAAAGATTTTGCCTAAATATATTTCTTAAATTTGGTTTAATTGATCACCAAAAGTGAACTAGGGAATAGTTTTACAGACATTCAGAAAAATTTTTTAGCTTATAGTATGTCTCACTAATCCAGTCTATAACGCATAGGTAAATCTTCATTATATGACACTGCCAGAGCATTAAACTTATTGTCAAAAGCAAAAAAAAAAAAAAACTTTTTTCAATTATGTTTGACAGAGCTTAAAGTTAAAGCTGAAAAATAGATGCAATTTTTTAAATTTGGTCGTTGGTAGAACTAGAACCAGTCGAACCGGGGCATGATCCAGTCTTTGGTGTGATGGGCATGTTCAGTTTAATTTTTTACCTGTTTTCTGATCAAGTTCTGTCAGGAAATTTGGTAGACATAAACTTTGGTGCATGGTCAGTTTGTTTGAATAAGGCCAATCACTGAGACACTGCTAGGTGGTTTTATATTATTACATAGACCAATGGCTTATTTTTACATTGCTGGATATTCTAGTTGAGCAAAGAAGCACAAATTTACTCTATTTTTATGAGGGAGAAAAAAATCAATTTTTTAATGTGTTCTTTTTACATGAACACTGTGATATTATTGGGACTATTGGAAGATGGTAACTACAGAGAGGTGTTTCAAAAAGAACAAAATTTCTTTTTCCCAAGACCAGTAGGATATTGTGCAAACTCAGACTGGGACAAAAAGCAGAGGGATTTTATACAGAGAATACTGATATATCTATGTCAGCTTTTAATCTTGTTTTAAATTTAAGTGTTTAGGTTAAGTGTGTTAAAACAGTTAAGTCTCTATTTAATGCTCAAGAGCTAAAGTGCCCTGGTGTCTTAAATTAAGATTGTGTATTTATTAATCAAGAATTTTAGAGCTACATCTTATCCACATCCCGGAATTTTAGATTCTAAATTGGAAAATGGCATAGTGACTTAATTAGCTAACTTGGATTGTAGGCTTAGCTAAGCTGTTTTCAAGATTTCCTTCCCATCTTTAAGTTTAAGTGATTTCTTCAATAGCTGAAAGTTCAAGTAAAATTTTCCTTCAACAATCTTTTATGTTTTAAATGAATGCACATTACTATAGGTTTCTCTAACTCTAAGATTTTCAATTATGAAGTACCCCTTTTCTCTGGTGTAAATGACTTAATTTAAATTATTTCTTTCAAGCCAAACTGGGTTGTTAAACTTAAAGAGAGCAAGTGGTCGCATAAAAATACACGGAACAAATCAGGGGTGACCTGTTTTCAGTTGATTTTTTTTGTCAGGGTCTGTTGGTATCTCAGCATTGTTGATTTGGTTTTCTGGACTTTTTGATTCACCATACTTTTTTATTTTCAATTTCAGAGACTCAAAGGGCACCCACACCATATCCAGAAATGTGAATCCTTTCAAGTTTCAGGATTGACGTCATAGTTCCTGGGCATTGTTTTGCTGGAATTAAACATTTGATATTAGAATTTTGTTGCTATGGTTATTTAATGTCAGCATTATCTAACAATTTTCATTCAGGTATCAAAGATTTGCTAAAACAGGATGATCTGAAAATTTTAGCTTTTTTATTCTTTGTGGAATTTAGATTGTTGAAATAAACATTTCAAAAAAATATATAATATACCAATTTGTTTGTTATTGATTTTTAGAAGTTTTGTGAAATAAAATCATGCAAGGTTATAATGCTTAATTAGGACATTATTTTTCTGGCAATAATATCTATATGTTGGTATGTTCTAGTGTTGATAAATTGGCAATGCTTTATGTAACAACTTCGTTCTTTTTGGAAAAATCAAGACTTCTGTAGATTTAGATGGTAATTACACTGAAACTGTGAAAGGGAAAAAAACTTAGATTTTTAAATCTTGTTTTGGAAAGTCAGCACTGTCAATCTCTGGGAGGCATCGACTTATCAGTAGTCATTGTACAGTAGTATCCGGTTAAACGCACGGCACTTGGGAGGCTCAAATAGCGTACGTTTAGGAGATGTGTGCATTTATAGAAAGTAGTAAAAATAACTAGATTTAGTTGTTTTTCTTCAAAGGAAAACTAGAGAATAAAAACCAAATTAATTCTCTGGACCACACAAGTTGAAAACGTATAGACAAGAGCATCAAGACCTGTTTGTCTTGTAACCTAGTGGTGTATCACCTGTATGTAAGCTGATTTGACTTAGCAATTATCGCATTGCAACCACCCAAGCATTAAATTTTGTTGACCAAAGGGGAGGTTTAGGGGGGGGGGGGGAGGCGTGGTCGAGCTGAATGCTACAATGCTACAAGAGCTATTATAGGCTAGCCTACAACAACCTGTCAGTGTCTGTGCCATATGGGTGAAGCAGTTGCATCATGATCATATCGCATGTTGTGCTCTAAGTCTAAGGTCAACACAAACCATCCCCACGCGACAAGCCTTTGTCTACCTTTTACCCCCCCTAGCCTCCCTCTTCATGCTCCTGCCCCAACGCCTTCACAACCCAAAACGTGCAAATATACCATTGTAGTGATGACGGCAAAAGAAGATGAGAATCCCTGCTGAGTGATTCTAGCTTTTTCCGCACGTCTCAGTGGTTGCCTGATCCACTAGTTTTTACCGATTTCATTATTCATAGCGTGTGTTTAGACGATGTTGCTGGTGTTTAGGGTATACTGATTATATAGAAAAAAATTGGTCATAGCAATGGGGCGTTAGTTAAACCATAGCGTGCATTTATCTGACATGCGTTTAACCAAATACTACTGTATTACCACTGAGTCACATAGCTTTTGTGTAGTAAAACTAGTATTAACAGTTTACCTCTATCCAACAAACAAACTTGGGCTCAACCAAACATTGCATTCACTTAACTGAAATTGTTTTGTTTTTTTATTATTTATTTTAACACTTGTATACTAATTACTATCTCTCATACCTATTTATTACTGAAGAAACCATTTGAATTCACCTCATTTCTAACAGACTAGTGTGAGACAATTATGTGGTCTATAAAAATTAAATTTTGAACCATTAAGGGCAACAGGAAATTTGCCTTCTCTTAGCTAAAAATATGTAGATAAAACGAGTTGGGGTCCCTATTTGTACCCTTTAAATGCGGAACAACTTACATCAGTTACACTGTCCATCCAAGGTTTTGCATTCTTTGGCAATGCAAAGTGCATCACCTCTTGGCTTTTATAGTGATATTCAAGATGCCGTTTTTGTACATAAATGATGTAATGACTTCTATATATCTACAAGATATTTGCTTGTACTTTTGTTGCTTTTTAGGAGAAAAAAACAAGGTCAACGGACAATTTATTTTATAATATTTAGTTTCATTTGTAAAAGCGCCATTTGCCATCTTATATAAAATGCTCTAGGCGCATACAATTTTTAAAACAAATTAATTCAGAAAGAACAGTTTGCTCTTTTTAAAAGCGAAAAAAGGATATTTTTTTTACATATTTAACATAAAAAGATGATGTGCAATATAAAAAAAATTAAAGTCCTTCATAAAAATATATTATAAACAAACGTGATATATCAAATTGCTAAAAAGAAAAGTAGATGTACAATTTCTACAAAAAACATTTTAAAAAATCTGAGATGGTATAGTAACTTGACAGAAGAAATCACTCAGTGATCCCTGATTGAATTATTACCTTAATTTACCCTTACTCACCCTATAAAATTCAGTGAAAATAATTAAGTTAAAAGATTATGACATGTCTTAAACACTCTAAGCTTCTTTAAATTAAAAAGATGCGTTTTGAGTTGCTTCTTAAAAGTTTTCTCGATAAGGCTATTTTTTTATATATGCTCAGGCATTTTATTCCATAATTTAGGGCCGTAAACAGAAAAAGATCTGTCTCCTATCTTTGAGTCTGAGCGTGGAATTTCTAGTATATTTTTAGCTCCTGATCGAAGATGTCGTTCTGGAATATATTTTTTTAGGAGATCTTTTAATTTTATACACAGGAGCATTTCCCTTATCACACTTAAAAACATTACATAGTACTTTCACTCTTTTACGGGTAACCAGTGAAGGCCCTTTTGAAATAAACAAAATTATAAACAGTGCTTTATATACCGATGAATGACAACTTAAAAATCCGTTCCCTAAACACAAGAGGTTTAGGAGACTTCAAAAAACGACAAGATATTTCTCACTACCTAAGAAATAAAAGATTTTCCATTATTTGTCTAGTATAAGACACACATTTCACATATATCAACAACAAAAGAACATCGAGACATAATGGGGTTAGAAATGTATCTTCAGCTTGTATGCCTCTAATTGAGTAATTCACGAGGTGTCTGTGTCCTATTCAATAAAAAGTTTCATCTTAAGTTCACAATACCATGAAAATAAAGATACATGTACAAAGGGAAACGCAGTTGTGGTAGACATAACTGTAGGCTATATATGGCTAACACTAGCAACCATTTATGGCCCGAATAACTTATCAATCAGGACGATTTGTATTTTTAAGAGACTACATACATGTGTATATTCGATATGCCTTAAGGATAAAAAAAATGACAAGCACACATGAGACAGCTGGAAAAATCCGAAAAAGCTTTGCAATCACTTCATGACAACAATGAATCAATAAGGCACTGAAAAATTTATAACGAAGAAAGAGCAACTAGAAACTATGAGATCAAAACTAATGGAAGGTGTATTGATAAGGTCAAGATCTCGTTGAATAGGAGATGGAGAAAAGATGTCAAAATATTTCAACTTCGAAAAAAGGCACTTTGCTTTCAAAAGAATGACGAGTGTTATAAAAGAGGGTGGCACTGAAAATACCGACCATGACGAGATGATTAGCGAAGTTGAGGGTTTTATAATGAATTGTACCAAAATAGAGACGATGGGCTGAAGGATATAGATCTTGACACCCTTCTTTCGATAGTTACACTTAGACTTAGTGATGAAGACGCACTCTTGAATAAGAATCAAAGTTTCATTTAAAAAAATGAAAAATAAGAGCCCAGGCTCAGACGGATTCACAGTAGAATTCTTCAAATTCTTCTGGAAGGATCTGGTCTACTTTCTAGTTAGCTGGAATAAACTGAGGTTTTGAAACTAACCTACTTCTATTACACGGCGTGAGGGTCTCATTATCTGCATTCCAAAGCCTAGTAAATCTAAAAATATATAAAAAATTGGAGAACCATTACTTTACTAAATGTTTCCTACAAAATCGCATCTGGCTGTACAGCGCAAAGAATAACATCTTTACTACGAGTATCCCTGATAATAAATCCATATCAAAGTAGCTTTATGTCAGGGCGAATCATTAGGCTAGTGTATGATGTATTATCAGAAGGAAACATATCCAAAAAGAAAGGCCTTCTTAGTCTAGTAGATTTTGATAAAGCTTTCGACTCTGTAAGTTGGTCATTCATTTACAAAGCTATGCGCTACTTTAACCTAGGAGATGATGTAATGAGATGGGTGAAACTATTAATTTATACACAAATAAAATCTAGGGTAGTAAAAAACAAGATAGTCTCAACATGGTTCGAACCTGGACGAGGTTGTAGACAAGGCGATCCAATATATATCTCCTTACATATTCCTCACAGTTAGTGAAGTATTGGTACACAGGATTCGTCAAAACGATAATGTAAGAGGCCATAGAATAAGGAATCTAGACATTACTAATACTATAGTATACATGTATCTCAATACGCCAATGGCACTTTTTTAGATGCATATGGAAAGGATCCTCGACGAGAACCAACCAAACGACCAAGCTGGTTTTAGAAAAGCTTTCTCCACCACTGATCATAATTATGCACACCTTAACCCCTTCGTGACGTAGGTTCTGTCAATCGCCATGACGTGGCAGTTTTTGATTAAAGAAGGGATTATTTGCATATTGCACTAAAAATATAGTACAACTAAGCGTCATATGGAAAGGCAAAACCGGCTGGTTTGAGGACGTACAATGTACGTTGTGTCTGCATCTCGGCACAATAATAGAAAAATCGAACGAACACAATCTTCAACTATGCTTAGGATTCATAGACTATGAAAAAGCTTTCGATTCGGTGGAACATTTTGCAATTTTTGACGCACTACGGAAAATAAACATCAACGAAAACTACATCCAGATTTTGGAAAACATCTACAAGAATGCCACAGCGAGGATACACATAGACAATCTGAGATCAGAACCATTTCCTATTAACAGGGGTGTAAGGCAAGGTGACCCCATATCACCCAAACTTTTCACTGCAGCCGCATTACCAAGTCCCTCTGATGAAACACAGTCGATACTACAGAAAATGTTTGAAAAGTTTTTATGGAATGGCACAAACAACAAAATCAAAAAAGAAGTTGCTTACAGATCAGTTCATGAAGGGGGGCTGGGCATACTGAATATAAAATTGTTTATACAATCACTTTTATTGACATGGATTAGAAGAATAAAAAAATAACAATACTCTGTGGAATAAGGTCCTTAACAAACTAAATATACATTATGTACATGCAAATAAAAAATCTTTTCAAAGTTGGTCCTTCACTGACAATGTTCATGGAAACCAACTAAATCTTGTGGAAAGAATTGTAAGAGCCATAAATTATTACAGTAGAAGATCAACACTGGTACCTTCTAAAAATGATAATAAAGAACCCCATCTATCAGTGATAATTGCTAATAAAAAGGGTGCTTCAAAAATATGCAGCACTCTGTTGTCAAACAAATCGGAGATTTAAGGTATTAAGACTTGGAAGAAAAAGAGTGAGATAAACATAAATTTCCGAAAGAAAGGTGGTTCTTCATCTGAAAAGAACTGCAAGAGACTCAACATTAAGATGGCTTCAATACAGAATCCTACACAATATTATAACTGCTAACAAAATGGTTGCCAAACATAACCTGGAACAAAATGAGAACTACAGCTGTTGTCAACACTGTCCAGAATCCAATTTACACTTTTTCTGGAGCTGCCCGATCATGAATTTCTTCTGGGAAGATCTAAACGTATGTATAAGAGAAAAATGCAAACATGTTCACAAACCATTTTTTAAGTAAAACTCTTATAATTATATTATTCGGAAAAGACCCAACTTAAAAAACTGATTCAATATTCGACATTATAATCCTACGAGTGAAGCAATATTATATATCTATGCCTGGAAAGATGAAAGGTATTGCACCAACCAAAACATACTTCCAACATTTGTATACAAAAGATATATCTAATTGAAAAGCAAATATCTATAAACAATTACTAGCCGCTTCAATTCGCTAAACTTTGGGATCCCTGCAGAAATATCTTTAGATCTCTCATAGTGTTATCGAATGTATAAATGAATTGCACAAAAATATGCTGTCTCCAAATACCAATATGACCAGATGGTCTTTGTATGTTTGGCTATGATCCCATGATTCTGCATTGATAATCATACCTCTATATTTTTAATAAACATTTTACTTTATATTACATTATAAATATTTGACCTTAGTATACTTGGCTATGATTTTATGTTCTAAAATAATTATCCTCACCCTTTCGTTTTAAAGAAGACATTGTAATTTGTGTCATATTACTATTAGCTTTTTGCAGAAAGTAAGGCGATGGTGTCTTATTATCTCTTCATTTCCACATTTTCACCATTAATCATTTTAATATCTGCCTTTATATCGGGTGCCCCCCTCCACCCAAAAACAACAACAACAACAAAAAATGTCCCCAACTTTGAAGCGCTATATCCCTAACGGTGTTTGTGCAATTGTCATATAGTTTTGGCATATGATGAATCAATTATTACAACAAAAACGTGCCAATTATCAACGAAATTCATTTATAAATAACGAAACAACAGATGTTTTTAAAAAGTTACCAAAACTCACCGAAAACAAACACCGACCTCCGCGCCAAATCTGTTTTGCCATCCGCGCTGCGTACCCCGAGAGCTCAACGCTAACGCACGGTACAAAGAATTGTAAAAATGGATCTGAAGTTAAAAGCCTACAAACGAATTCAGACTGGCAGAAAAACGGAAAGTGTGAAAGAGAAAAAAGCCTTCGATCGCGGCGCTTTCTAAACAGATTTACCAATGAAGATGTCGAGCAAATTATCTTCACACGTAAAAAACACTTTGCTCTAAGAGATTGCCAAAAATAGACAAAATGACGTTGTTTACGGAAGAAAGAAGTCGGACATCCCTCTGCAACGGCTTTACCACGAAACAAATCGGAATTCGCAGAAAGTTGTGGATTCTGCTGGCGTGTGCTAGAATCGCAAAACCGAGATAGTTTTCCTTGATTTGAAAACTTTGAAGAACAATTCAAATAATTACATCTCTCCGCTTAAAAAAAAAACCAACTACATCCCTCATGTCAAAAACTATTCTGCAACAAGACGGTGCTACTTCGCACAAAATGCGTGCAATCCAAAAAATTCTCATAGATCAAGGAGACGATTTCATTGCCAAAGATGACCGGCCACCACAATCTCCAAATTTTAAACCGATAGAATATGCAATGTTGGACTCACTTGCTGAGAAGGTATACATAAGGCGGTCGATTCCCTTCACCTAAATTAAACTGAAAGCGAAAATAAATAAGTGCTGGAGACAAAAAGGTGTTGAGGAAGTGAGAAAGTCAATCCAAACATGACGCAAAAGAGCTAGAACTGTTGTTCATGTGGAAGGAGGTTCTACAGATCACTTAAAAAACTGACTACACTGAAGTTCATGGACTGTTTTTTTCTATCTGAGGTGCGTGTTATCTAGAATCAAATAACTTCTAGATCAATAAAGCCAGAAGATTCAAACTTCACACACCTTTACATTTAATAGTTTGTTTTACTCAGTGTGTATTTTCATGTAAATACCATAAACAGGTATGAAGTTATAGGTTGACAAAGTTGAGGATGGTTTTTCGGGGGGTGGGGGGGGGCATAATTTACTTTTTTTGGAATCACGCCATCACTCTCATTATCATCATCACCATCATTAATAACGCAGCATCACTCCTTACTTTATATAATGCTTGAATAAGGCTAGCTAGAGTTTAAATAGCTGTTCCTGTAGTTAAAGTTTAGAATTGTTATAGACATCGGTGTTGTCGGTATTATTAAATTTAACGTAATAACGTTGTGATTTTAAATGTCGATGGTACGGGCACCGGAGGTTATAATAGTAACAATATAGTTTATTCTTCTGATGAATGTTATGAAACACCAACATTATCTCCATAGAAAAAACTCTGCTATTTATAAAGTTATTGAATAATCTAGAGAAAGAACAGCTCTATTGTACAATGCCATAAACGTCATCACTACATAATCCTACTCAAATTATATATCCGTCATTTGGTTTTTGATAGTATATAAACTTTTGCTCTAGACTGCCACCTCTCTAGTTGAGTTCGTTATATTTGTTTTTCCTGTTCATGGTGGTCTAAATCAGGTTGTTTTGAGCGTAAACTTGCCCTAATATCTGGAGGTAGATGCCCGTCTCTTTTTTAAAAGAATTTTCCTACCAGTACAACGTTGGGTCACAATGACCCGAGCCTGTTATATATTTTTTAAATTTTCATTTACACCAAAGGTTCTAAGACATTTTTCTTCTAGCTATGCTTCTGTTCACTATTTTTACACATAACTTTAGAATATGAAATATATGTCAGACCCGAAGAAGTTTAAAAAAAAAAACAATTGTAAGGAGATTACTATCCCTGTAGGCTACAAGCTGGGGTCATTCTGACCCAAATACACAATAATTATAGAAGTAAAGCACAGCAAACTCATCTAAGCGTCTGTTATTAGTAGCATACAAATGTGAACTGGTCAAATTAGAGTTTTTTTTTGCCTTGATTGTCAACATCCACCAGTACCTCAGATTACATAACTAAAGGGTGGCACAAACTGTTCTAAGGTTCCCCCTGCTAATGGGCCTAGATAGCTCAGTTGGTAGTGGTCTCGCTCCGTGGCCAAGAGGTCGCGGGTTCGAAACACAGCCGAGCACAGTCCGGGCCCCTACTGGTTGGGTCGGTGTTAGTATAATGTGACCGGCTGAGGCTAAGTCATGGTATCCCCGTTAGTCTCTGGGTGGCAGCCCGTAAATTGTCATTGGGACCCAAGCCCTGAGAGCACCTTTGAAGTGGAATTGGGCTTGTAAAAATACCCTTCAATCAATCAATCCCCCTGCTTTTCAGAGAATTCCTGCCCGAAATATTTTCAAGCCCCCAAAGACTGTCCTTCGATATTGCGAAACAGCGTTAACGTCATACTCTGCGTTGAGATTATTTTTTTACTGACTCAGACAGTAGCAGACATCGTCAAGTACACAAACTTAGGAGCCAGAGCAGAGAAAGATAAATAGCTGAACACTGATTCAGCTTTGATTGGATGTCTTATTCATCCAAGTGCAAAGAACATGAATACATTTCCCTTGAAACTTGTTTGTGACCTGAAATCAGGTGAAACAATTGTGAGGTGTATATTTACTACCAATCGCTTTCTAAAATTATGCAATCGTCTTCGCTTTGATGACAAATCATCCAGAAATCAAAGAAGAGAACGAGATTTTTTCGCCCCATTTCGTGAGCAGTGGGATAAATTTCTTTCAACCCCCAAGAGGCACTACAATCCAGGCCATCCTGTGACAGTTGATGAAGAATTAGTTCCATGGAAGGGCAGGTGTAGTTTTCAGCAGTACCTTCCCTAAAAACCTGACAAAATATTGTTTTGCAATTATAAATCTCTCTTTAAAAGTATATATGGGTCAGAGAGACCCGATTTTGTACTTGAATAAAGTCAAACGACTTGTGACTGATATGATTAAAATACAAGTTAGTCGTTCTCTTTTATTATTCAGTATAGTTTTCTCATGTTGTTTGCCACTTACGTAGTGTTGACCTACATTCTGATTTTATTTAATTGTTCCACAATTCGAGAGCTTCTGTACTTAAACGGCTTGTTGGTTGTCGGCCTGCGTCTGTCTTCGCAACATCAGGGCCCTGAGGATCGGACTTGGAGTCAAAATCAATGCTTCTGTGCTGTTCAGTGTGTCCCGTGGTCTATTCAGTCCTTTTAACTTTTTTCTATCTTTTCTGCTTTCTTTCATTTTTTTTTACTTGTGGGTGGTAGGCGGGACCTAGACTTTGACCTCTCTGTCAATTGTCTAGGCATTCTTGTGTTTGTGTTCGTACCGAGACGGTCTAATTTCTAAACCCAGGCCAGTTCGTCAGTTACCCAAAACTTAGCACACCTCACACCCCGTATGTTTAACACTAGCGTGTAAAGGGCGGGCCCTTTACTCAAAAATATTTTTGAGCTTGCTTATGTTCTAACTCATACTAAGGATTGGAAGAGATAGATCAAAATGATACTTCGACACAAAGTTGTTTACACTTGGGCTGGATGGCCTGATACTGAGAACGCCTCGGTTCGTAGGTTTTACGTGTATAGTAAGGTTTACTGAGCTAAGACTGTTGCTGCTGTTGCTGGACCTTACTGGTAGTGGGTAATTCTGGGTCCGCTCTTTGAGTGATAGCTGTAGAGCTATCGTTTGTTTTGTTGTGTTCGGTAGTGCGTGAGTGAGCTGTTCTCCTCTCTTGTTTTTTTTTCCTTTTGTTTTAAGGCAGTTGTTTTTGTTGATGTAGACTGTTTTCTTTGTACCGGTATTCTGTTTTGTTTATTTGTAAGTATTTTACGGTGATCTCTGGTTTTCATTTCTGTGATTAAGTTATTGAGAAGTTCCTTCAATTACCAATCTTATTCCTTTGTATCGATTGTTGGACAAAATGCCTGACCTTTATGAGAAGTTCTTCGCCTTGGCCGAGAAATAAACGTTTCCAGAGCCTGATCGTCTTCCGTGGGTTGAAACCCACATCAGGGAAGAAAATGAACGTGAAGATAGAGCTAAGCAGTAGGCGATAGAACGTGAAGAAAAAGCTGAGCAGAGTGATGAAAGAGTTAGAGAGAGAGAGAGAGAAAAGGGACAGGGAACTTGAACTGGAGAAGAAAAAGACCGAGTTGCAGATAACGCAGCAAACGCAAATATACCTCTGGCTCGACCAATGGTGTTCCTAAACTAAAATTTGCACCTCTTACGCCGTCAGAGATTGATACTAGTAACCTTTATCTTGAGAAATTTGAGTGCACTTGCGTTGCCCTTAAAATAGAGAATAGTGACTCGGGCACTTATTTAAGGGCAAGTGCGACACCCCTCTGAATATGGGTATAGGGGTTCCATGGTCAATTTTCAGATTTCTTGAAATTTGAAAGTTTGTCCTTTTCTCAACACAATGTCACCAGATTTTTCTTCCTCAGGTATCTATTAGATTTTTTTTTCATAATTTTGAAAATAAGGACTTCGCCAAAACGCTATAAAAAT
>BMAT01007661.1:416154-429139 GCA_019649035.1 Elysia marginata | reverse complement strand
TATTACTGCTATAGTATGAATTTCTAATAATTACTGTTTTTTGTTATTCCACATTTAACCCCAGAAGTGTTATAGACCGATATAATTGGCCTTACAAACAGGAAGTTCATTTTTAAAACAAACACCAGAGGAAATCATTGCACAAAAATTAATATATGATGCTTCTAAGATTAAAACAAATATAAACACCAAAAACTCTGTGTTAAAAAAATATTCCATTTATAATTGGAATTAATTTTAATTTTCTATTAGCAGAGTTTTACAATAAAGGACTAGGGTCACTGTCCAAACCTTTCTCCCTTAGAAAACTGTATGCATATTATTTTGACAAAGATTTATGTATATCAACCTAAACAGAACACTGTGTATTTTTAGTGTATGTATAGTTCTTTTGTGGAATTTAGAATTTTGTACACCCAAAAGTATTTTGAGTTTTGGAAAACCACTAAAATGATCAAAAGTGTGGCTTTATACGTCTTATAGATACATCACTTACTTGTGGCATCTCAGACATGTCAGGAATTATTATTTAAAGGTTTGCAGTAATAACTCAATCTAGAGCCTAGATTTAAGTCTACCCCTCAATGAAGAATCCTGAACACTGGCTGAAGTATTTTAATCTGGATCATCATCGTATTCAGGGGCTGCTTCAAACAATAGTAAGCTTTTTAAATCAAAGACATTTTTTGGCTGATCTAGAACAGAGTGCATATTTTAGTTTTTACTGTAAGAAACCTACTTTCGGTTTGACCAGATCAGAGAGGAAAGAAAGGATAATATTTTAATAAAATGGAGTGAGATCTGTGGAGTGGATCTCTCCCGCAAGCATACTTGTCACCAGCCCTTTATCATATAAAAATTCTGTGGGAATATACTCTTAGCTGGACCAGTATGTGGAGCACCTTATCACTGCAAGAGAATACTGAGAATACCCAATACAAGACCATTCTTTATTGTTATGGGATACAGAATACAGAATTCTTTATTAATCCCACATGGGGAAATTACAAATGGGAAAATTTAGTGATCTGTCTTTTGAAATGTTTTAAGTTTTAAAATGTATATTCTTTTGGTCTTTTCGCAAAAATCGAGTTTATAGGTTCTACCACTGACCTGCTGATTGTGTTTTGTTTAAATCAACAAAGGTGATAATTGGTCCTGTAGATAGGTCAATGGTAGATGTCAAATCCATCTTAATGATTATACCTGCCTTTTTTCGAACTATTTTATATAGCTGATAAATGAATACCAAGAATTGTACATGTATGCACTTTGTCTTGTGTACACATTAATATTAGGTCTGAAGCTGACTTACACCAACATCACTAACCACAAACAGACCCAGACAAAAACATAAATGTTCTTTATTTATAAGGGCTTTGAGTTTAAAAGTTTTTGTAGGATAGCGCGCTATATAAATTTGTTGTTATTTAGTATTTATTCTTGCCTTATCTGTATCTCTTGGCCAGTTTCTATCAGTCTCCTTGTCTACCTCTGTCTCTATTAGAATTATTCCTTGCATGTGTATGTTTTTCTCTAATTCTATTTCTCGTCTCTGTATCTAAAATTCTTTTTGTCTTTCACTCTCTGCCTGTGTCTCTCTCTCTTCATGTCCCTACCTAAATTACATATCTTTCTACCAGATGTTCTCTTTTTATCTGAACCTGTCTAATTTCTTCTCTCAATGTCCTGTCTTCTTTTTCTCATTCCTCTTCCAGCTGAACATCCAGAACATTGACCGCTCCCTGCAAATTGCATATGTCAGTTTTATGTAAAAAGTGCTGATGTTGTTGCTAATCTGAAACTCAATTCGCTTGTGGGCTTGTGAACATACTCTCACTTATAAATCCCTTCTACTCTGTAACCATAAAACTCAAGTCACAGCTCTTTTACCCTTACTTAATCTTAACCTTTTTGTGACATTAAGATTTTTGCATTGCTAAAGCTCACTGCTATTTAAGGTTTATTCAAAATCTGACTTCAAAATTTTCTCTCTACTCAGATGATTTTAAGCCTGCATCAGTTGACACTAACAAAGAAGCATGTGTGGAAGTAGGAGGTGGTAATCAAGTGACAGTCACAGTACCGCACGTTGAGGTATGATAACTGTTTGACTCACAAATAGACCTAGGGAAAAGCATCACGCCTTGGTTACAAATAATAATGAACAGCAATGTACTTTTGTAACTGTCCAAATTATTAAATCCAAATGCAAGATAGCTGTACATGATACAAAAGACACAAATTGGTGATCAAATCAAATTCACTTGGATCAGGCAAAGTTGAGCAGGCCAATAGAATCAGCAAATGTGTTATTGATCTTGCCTTTTGCCTGTTTTATAAACTAGAACAAAATTTGCAAGGGAACTGTTTATTCCTCTTTATTTTGACTGTGTAAGCCATTTTATAGAGATATAAAATAAAAGCTTTCTGTATTTCTTTGAAGGAGTTTGAAACTAATTGAAATGTGACAATTTTCTAATTTTAGAGCTTTCTAAAACAGACAATGGAGCAGTTTTATAAAAAATATTTAGAGTACCAGTGTGACTCAAATTAAGTATGATGTTTCTCATAGACTTATGTAGAAATTATTCTGTATATTCCAAAGTTAACTGAAGATGTTGGATCAGATGCTATTAATTGATGGTTTTTAAAATTATTTAAGCTTTTTGTTTGTACCTGTACCTAAAATTTCTTCAGTTTGTTGCTACAAAAAATAGGTAGAGTTGTTACAAACATGTTTATTTTCATTTTCAAGGGCTCAGGAAGTTCACATACAGTGTTCAAAGGAAACAAACAACCCTTGATGAAGGAATGCGTTCTTATTATAGATCACAAAACAGGAACATACACATTGGAAAAACTCACCAGTAAAATAACTGTCAAGAAAACAAGGTTTGTCTTTTGATACATAGTTAATGACTAGTGATAATTCTTAAAATCATTCGCAATATGAAATCTTTGAATTTATTTTTCTTTACTTTATAATAAATGGGTCTCACTGATCTCCTTGTGTGGAGGGGGGGGGGGGTGTTAAACAATGTTCAATATTACTCAAGTACACTTACAATGTGGGGAAGCTACATATATTGCTATGGTTCCTTTTTTTTTCAACTAAATGCTTTGAAAAAATCAACTCTACTTCAGCTTCATCTTTGTTTAGTTGATTTGATCAGTGTTCACCGAAAAGCTGTAATCAGTTATCTCTTGAGATTTTTTTTCAGTTTAGTTTCAATTTTTTTTTCCAAATACAGTTGAACTCCTCAATTAAGACCCCCTCATTAAAGACCACCCCTATTATGTAACTTGAATTTTGAAGACGTCTGCTTACATTAGTTTGATGATTGAAAGATTTTAAAGGTATGAAATTAGAAGTGGATAGACGATAGTGGATAATGGAAATGCAAGAAATGTCTGTCCTTGGTATGATTTGAACTTTCGGCGTATAGATGCTTTAACATCCACCGCCTTGCCATTTAGAGAAACATAGCTTATACGATACCGCTACTACGCTCCTTCATGAGTTAAGTAATTCCCTGGGACTAAGACCTCCTTCTTATAAGACCTGTTTTTAAGCAATATTTTACAAGATTTTTATTGTGGGGTTCCGCTGAGGCAACTGGTAAATCAAGCATAAGTCACAACTCTGACATACTGAGCTATTAACATTGACTCAAACTGTGTTCTACTTACCTGAAGAGGTTTGCAAAAATTATTATTCTAAAATATCTATACCCTGGGTTGTTTCATTTCGTCATGTGATTGTAAACTCAGGTTTAGATGTATTGATCAAACCCCTACCCTGTAGGAACAGTTTGTTAACGTCAGCAAAAATCTATATATCATCTATTATACAAATGGGAAAGTTCCTTCAGTGTGTGTGTTTGTTTGTAATCTTCTTTATAGACGCCCAAACTAGAAAACGCACAGCCCTCAATTTTGGCCCAAAGGCTCTAGGCATACTCTGAATGGTTTTAGTCTACTTTTTAGAATAAAAGACAATCACAGCGATTTTATTTTAATTTTTTAAAAATTTAGGACCAAAATCCAAAGTCTCACAAAATTCTACATCTAGCCATGATGAGTTTCACTTGAACATCCAAGTGCATTCATGATGCGCTTCAATCATAGTGTTTAGAAATATTTTGTATACGATGAAAAATTACAGTGCGCAACAAATTCAAAAGATTGTGGAGTTTGTGAATGATTTTTACATCAGGCTTCGCTCGTCATAGCTAATGCAAAGGCTAAAAAATGTTGTTGGGAACACAATAGACTTTAAGAATGAAATTTTTTCCCAACATTTGTGTTCTGGAGTTTTAGGCTTGGTGACAATAATAAGCTAAAATCTACTGGGGTGTATGAAAGATGTCCTGGAAGTTGACGTACGCAACAAATTCAAGCGATGGTAGATTTCATGAATGGTTTTTACGTCAGGCCCTGCGCGTCATTGCTAATGCAAACGCTAAAAGATGCAGTTGGAAACACGGTAGGTTTTATGAATGAAAATGGGGGAGAGGGTGAAAGATATCATGGAAAGTAGAAACAGAGGGGATGCTTAAAACGCTAGACGGTGTTACACTTTTCTACTGCACCCTATCACCGATGGGAAGCACGGGCTGCCATAACTATCTGTTGTAATGATGCGCTTAGAATTTTTTTCTGATTCCCAAAGCAACATTGGGTACCGCTTCTAGTTATGAACAAAAATAATAACAACAGCAATAATAATCTTAATGATAATATTAATTATAGCAATGAGAAATTGTTTTAACACATCTTCTGCTTATGCAATGGACCAGCACACCTGATTGCTGGCCTCATGCTGGCACAGGTAACTTGATGTGAAAAGTTGAGTTTGGCTGAGGCGTTGCACTGGAGTGTTCTGATGTTATTGGCATTTTCTCTAAATTCTCTAATATTGGTCAAAATTTTTAAAGAGTTTTATTAAAACTTAAATTTATTATCTAATTAAAAATTTGTGTCTCTAACCACACATGCTTTTCTTTCATCACCCTGTTGCCCCCCTCCTCCTTAATTTTACAGTAGACCTACGATTTATGCCACCACCTTCATTGTTTTGGAATGGCAATCTGCCTTGTCCAATACATATATTTGAAAATCAAATGCGTTTTAAGTACACACTGCCCCTTCAACCCTCTAACAATTCCCATCTGTCTTCAGAGCATGATGGCATGGTAATTATTATCTGTTCACTGTGATATGGGGAGAGCTTTCTTTATAACACTACTTTACAAAAGGGTGGATCTGGTTACAAATCTAACAGGTGGCTAAGATTTCACAGTTCAAATAATCACAGATAGACCTTACCAAGACCTCCTTTACCTGTACATGCATTTAAAATCTTCCGGATGGGGTTACAATGAAACGCCAGTTACTTAGAAGCTGTCAAGATCTTGTCATCATAGCCTACTATACTAATCACCCATCCTACCCTCAACTACCCTGTGTTTTCCAGATTTGTTATAGACATACCAAAACTGCCGTCTATTTGTCTACCTCTTTAGTTCCTTTCACTCATTGATCCTTAGTTGTAAATCAGCAGGTGGTCGATAATCAAAGGATCTGGCCACAAAGAAGGGAACATTTTTTCTTTTATTTATTGTTGATGTTAAGGTAGGTTACTTATTCACAGCCATTGGCTATCAAGAGGGAGTGAGAAATTAGAGCTGAAGGCAAGGCTACCTCTAAAGATGGCTTGGTGCGACTCTCACCTTGGAGGCACAAAGACAATATGTTGGCTTGCTTCACTATTTGTAGTTTCCTCACACCAAAGTCTATACATCGGCTCTGTGTGGAACTTTAGATAAAGCAACAATAAGCAAAGGCAATAAAGAAACAAAGTTATAGAACTAAATTAAGATGGACAAAAAGGTTGATAGAAGAAAAGATAAGGAGAGATCTGAGTTCATAGTTTTGTTCTTTCCTGTTCATTAGATAAAAAGAGGGTGATATTGAAAGGAATCTCATCAGCACATGTTTTCTAACAGACGTGTTTTGGTTTTTGTTATAAGTTACTATTATCATCTGTCCCAGTGTTTGTTTATGATATCAAAACACAACTAGGGGGAAACTTAATAATCCATATCGCTTCTGGTCATTTATTTCCTCACATTTTATTCAGGCGTGACGGCAGCAGTAAAGCCTTCCAGCACATTCCGGGAAGAACCACACCTGTTGAGAAAAAATCAGTGAAAGCATCCTCATCTAAGTCAACTTCAAAACCGGAGTCTTCGAATACTCCAGATACTGACAACTATTCAATCACTCCTATTCACAGTGAACACTCAAAAGGTAAACTCATTGTTAAACTGATTGAGTCCCATGAGTCACACAGCATTTCAACGGCAAACAGCAGAGTCCCTAAAGTCACTGCCACGGACTGGGACCAAGCATCACTTGTTTTGTACTTTTGCCTTGTCTGCAGATGTAAATTTAGATTAAGCCAGCTGTTCAGCCGCTGTGAGGGGCTCATGTAACTCCATCAGTTAAATTTTCATCACTGTTGGGAGCAAGCGCAGCGCTTCCAAAATTTGACCATTTTTATATGTTTTCAAATAAAATTTACCACCTAAATATTGAGCAGGAAGTTTTGACAAGACAACAGTAAACATTGATTTTCCAAATCTTGACTAATTAATCTTGATACTTTCAGTTAAAAAAATATTGTACCAAAAACATTTCATAACTGCAAAACAGATGTGGCACAACTGTACAGCAAACACACAATAAGAACAAGAAATATGCCTATTGCAGCTAATTCTATATTTGTCTTACTTAACTCAATCCCACCTATAGTGCCCTCCATCGCCCGATTGGACCTCACTATTGTGTACCTATATCGCCCGATCGCCATCGCTTTCGTAGTGTACTTTTGGTAGCTTAGTAACCCCGGAAATCTCGCCCGAAATCTTGCCCGAAATCTCGCATAAACCTCTTCCGTTTTCAGAGGAGATCTTAAGCGTTATTTAGGATATTTTTATTTCTTTTTTGGTTGACAAACAAGCCGAAGTGGGTCCGTTGAAGTTGACCGTTTTTCAGTACGAATTTGCACCTATTTCTAGACCTAGATTCTAGGCCTAGATCTGCCTGCGTCTGATGTTACCTTCTCTTTTTCTTTTGAAGCGTTATTTAGGTTATTTTGATTTCACTTTTGGTCCGCAAATATGCCAAAGTGGGTCCGTTGGAGTTGACAATTTTTCAGTACGATTTTGCACAGATTTCTAGACCTAGATTCTAGATCTAGATCTATCTGCGTCTGATATGGACTATTTACCTCCCTTCACTTAGGGACAGGGCTTGAACTGGGCTAGTGGGCCGAGGGGGGGTTGAAATTAAATTTCGTTTTTTTTTTACTTTATAGTGATAGTAATTTATCCACTAGTACCATTTACTCTCCAATGTATTTTATATTTATCATTAATAACTGTCCTTTCTCAAGGTGTCAAACTCCATATTGTTACCAGTCTTCTAACACAAAAAGATACATGTATAACAATTAAAGTATTGTATACTGTGATAGGAAAAAGAATTTATCATAAATCAAAACTTTGATTTATTTTCAGGTGCTGAAGATGTTGCTTTGGTTGGGGAAATAACAGACAGTTCATCTGATGAGGAAGATGTCAAACCGCCTCCTTCATTTAAAAATGGTATTGCAATATTATGTACATTATCTTACATGTTGGTAAAACATACAGAGATAAACTGCATATTCTAAAATTATTTTAGTGCAGTCCTTTTTAGTTTCATGGAATTTTAACAATTTTCCTGCACATCTAATTTTTCACATTTCGTAGAAAATTCTTGGGTATTGTATTTCTAAACAAAATTTTTCAAATGACAAGTTGCTACAAAAATGAGCAGCACCCAACTTTTTTTTTAAAAACAAAAGATGATCCTCAAATTGTGATTGTTGAAACAATGATATGCAAAGTTACTAATTACAGGGTTCCCACGCGATCCTGGAATTGCAGGAATCCTGGAAAATTACTTGAATTTAAGTTTTGCCAAAAAGTCCTGGGAAAAGTGCTTGAATTTGGTATTCGGTCCTGGAAAAGTCCTTAAATTTATTGACGGGCTGACAAATACTGATTACCTATGTAAACTTCCGGTCCATTCTTCCTTCAATTATGTATAGTTTATGCGAGTACTAGTAAAATCGGCATATGCAGGGTACCTATGCCTAATACTCAAGAGGTACCTAATACTCGCGTTGTGTCGGTAAAATCCGGTTCTGAGCACAGCACAGTAATGAACGAAACTGTGCTGGGCAAAAGGTCGTTGCCCCTGTGCGGTCATCAGGTCATTGCCTTAGTTAGTCCAGATGCATCACTGCATGTATTCTTTCTTGCCTGATGGCTTCACAAGGCGGAAGAGAAAGAACAACGACCTGTTTGTGCAATTTCTGGCAAATAATTATGTTGATTTCATTCACTGGGCAGCCTTGGGTTTGGTGATAGTGGAAGATCTCAAGGCTACATCTACCATTCTACGATGGTAAACTCTAGGCCCTCTACGCTTCCCCCTTCCTGTACACACTCAAATAAGGTTTTTGCACTATTTCAAAAACAAGGGTTCATCAATCTTCCAACCCTTTTCCAGGAAAAAATATCTCATTACTAAAACTGGAACTAAACTAGTCAAACTGACTTCAGTCTCAACCTCTCAGGATAACAACTCTCTCCTCTTTCCCTATCGCATCTATTTCCATGTTCAAAGATTGTCACTTGCTCACCTCACTCTCTTCGCTTTTAAGCTTGACTCCTTCCTCCTTCTCCTCTCTCTCTCTCTCTCTCTCTCTCTCTCTCTCTCTCTCTCATGCCTTAGGCTTTCCTTGATGTTCCTGCAACCTCTCTGCCTTTGACTTAAAAATAATGCTTGCTCTTCTCGCTCCTTTGCAAATGCCTTTTTATCTGTCTTTATTAGCCTACACTTTCCTCTCTCTCTCTCTCTCTCTCTCTCTCTCTCTCTCTCTTTCTCTCTCTCTCTCACACACACGCACATGCACCTCCCTCTATCCTTTATCTATCTTTTCAGCTCTCTCTTTCTCATCCCCTCTCTCTTTGAAAATGTGTTTCTTTTATTATTTCAAAATTAGGTATAATTATGTAGAGGGGAGGTTGGTGATGTGAAGTTTGAATTTGAAAAGGCTCTGGTGCTCAGGAAAAAAATTTCCTCTTTCAATTACATTGTTATAAAGGAATCACGGTGCTACATGTTACTGAGGTCATGTGCCCAACTCTATGTCATTGATGCTTGTGGTCAGTGCACAGGGATTCACATGTTTGCACTCACATGCTAACAGTAAGACAACTACATAGGAGTGACCCAGGCATCAGAAACAAAGTGTGGCCTTTTTATACTTGCGGTGTTCTGGTGGTAGAGATGTAGAAACCACCTATCTGCATCTAAGGGTGCCTATGCAGTCATTTTATTGTTTGTTAAAATGATCCTCGTATCATTTTCTATTATGTTCAGGCCTACATGCATATTTAGGATCTGATCAAATTGATGATAAAGCCTATCAAATCTAGATCTAGTTCTACAAATTTGGGAAATGTCATTATTGTATTGTAAGTAAAGTGACTGGGTCAGCTAATTTTAGAATGCAAATCATCTCTCAAACAATTAGGAGCTCTTTCTAAAACTTCAATTGTAGACTTTTTTCACTTTCTCAAATTTCAACATATATTTTAAAAAATCGTCGTTAAAGGCCTTAAAATGTCCTAATTTTAGTTTGCATACCAAATGTTACTTTGTACGCCTGGGTGTATCTTTTTATGCTTTTTCTTACATAACTTTCAGTAATACCATGCCAAATTTTCCAAGAAGATCAATAAAGTTCATTCAGTCATTCATTCATCTCTAACTGATTTAGCATTATTTTGGCTAGGGTTGAACCTGAACCTAAATACTCTACAGCCGATAAAACCAACTTGCATTTAATTTATGACTTTTGAATAATGTAACAGGACTCTAGATTGACCCCCACCTATATTTTTTTTTATATTTCCAATATTTTATTTTAAATTAAGCCATTAAGGTACTAAAAGAACATCTATTGAAATTTCCCTTTTCTATCTGGGGTTAATGGGCCATTAATAAACCCACTTTTTACAATTAATAATCTCAGCCTCTAGAAAAAAAAACTATTCCGGTGGGGTGGGTTGGTGGTCCTGGAATTTGGGACTTGGTCCTTGAAAAGTCCTGGAAAAGTACTTGAATTTCTTTCTTGACAAGGTGCAGGAACGGAGACATAGGAGGGGAAAAACTTTCATGGATGAAACTTTGTTGAAATTTGTGATCCTTTTGTTTACTGTCTGTAATTTTGTCACTTTGTGTCACTCATGATAGTTGCTCTAGCAGGGATTTTTACAGCTAAAAAGCATCAACTTTTCTTGAAGACCAAATAACTGTATTGATTTAAAATTTATCATTTTTTTTCAGTTTCTAAACCTGTGTCTTCATCAAAGGAGATAAAAAAGTTTGACGTTTTGGACAATGACCTGGCCCTAAGTTCATCTGGAAGCGATAGCGATTGATTATTTCCAAATCCAAGTTATGTTTCTTCTGACAAGAGATCATGACAAATTCGTTTCATTTTTTTTCTTTTGTTTTCAACCCATGACGCTGATCTGAACATCATTGGTAGAAAAATACTCACATGAACACATCTGGTGATAGGAATAGATGGACATTTTTCTTGAATTTGAACTTTGTTCTGATTAAAAATAGCATTCTCATGTTCCTTTTTTTACCACTTTTACTTTTTTTTCAACCTGAGGGCCCATTTGATTTTAAACCCACTGCCTTTGCTCTGATTGTTTTAAAATATTGAAGCCAAATTTTATTGTGCCATTGATTTTGTTTTTATCTCGGTTAAAGAAAATGGGCTTAATAACAATTGTGGAGTCCTCTTAACTTCTTGCTAAAAGATTAATAAGCTGTTAAAAAATATTTTCATTCTCTTTTTTTCTTTCTCTAGCTAACCAGGGTGTGGTTTATATAATCTCATAAACTTCTATTCATCTTAAATTCCTGATAAGCTAAACTCATTGTGTTAGCTGCATGTAAATATACCTTTAACCTGAATATAGCACAAGTTCTTGAGATAAAGAAACAGTTTTTATATTTACCAAAGAAAAGAAATTAGCAAAGAAATGCGACAGAAGCCCCAGCGCAACAGTGAAAAAAACATGTTTGACTTATATAATTTAGCTGAAGAGGCCATTTTCGTTTTCCTGAACATGAAAAGCTGTCCTTTGAATTACTCTGAAAGCCTCTAAATGGACGAAACAAATCTCATTAAAACAAACCTTGCCTAAGATATACTTTGTGCCGCTCGTTAGCATATTATCATTTTTACAAACAGTTGAAATATAGTAGATTTGGCTGGAGTGGAACTGCTGTCATAAATTTTGTCACATACCGGCACATGTGCTTTAAGTGTTAGATGAACGGGTAAAGGCAGGTTATTCATTATATTTATGTGAATGCAATTGACTTTCTTAAGCTGATGGTATGTTTTAATAAAAGCAACATTACATTTAAAAAAAATTAAGCATCAAAACAAGTTTGGCCTTGAAATGTAGCCATGAGAAATGTATTTTAGAGAGATCAAGTCTTTCACACTTTATTTCCAGCATTCATATCATTTTCATGTAAATTTTAATCTGCTGGAAACTTTTATAAAGTGTTCTTTGTGTTTGTATCCAAACACTATCAGGTTTAACATGAAGACTGCTGTTTTTTTCCAGTATTAAATCTAACCTCTTTAATTTGGTTCTATTCTTCATACATGCTATTTTATTGTCTTCCAGGCCACAGGATGAAGAGTCATGCCTAAAAGTAATAGAGTTTAAACGATTTATTCTTTAACCTAAATATTTTTTGGCTTTTTACTTTCATAGCCTCATGGCTTTTTTAAAGTTCAATTTAAAAGCAAGAAAAAAACGCCCAACTGCCACTTAGTACCAGCTCTCTTTAAAAGAATCTTTTTTGAATTTTTCTTTGTTTTTGAACTACATCAAATTTATCAGAACATCAAGTAAATGCCCTTAAAGATATTAATTCCAGTTTTTAAAAAAATTTTGAAGTGGCGTTATATGCTTTTATTCAAGCTGTAATTCTTTAAAAGAGTTTTTAAATGTACACCCTGGAGTATTTACTGGTGATAGAAACCATTAATTTTTTTCATATGACTCGATCCCGCCTCCTTCAATGTAAAGTAAAGAGAGCATTACAAGGCAAAACAAAAGTTAATCCATCAAGTAGAAGAAAACCACAAATAAGCCCAAAGAAACCGTACTGAGAAGCTTTGTTCTCGAAAGCCTGATACGTTTTTACATCTAGAATAGAGACTAAGTACACATGAAAATGGACCTAAGACGGAGTTTTCAGGGTGAGGATATTTTTTAAAATTTTCAGTTTAAAAAGACATGTTTGATTGTATGCTTATTTGACTATCAAACTTAGAAAAGTGCTACAAAAAAGAAAATTTTTAAGCTAGTTATTTCTAGCATATGGTTTAAAATTTCCATACCCAGCACTACATGTATTGCAGCTGTTGCAACTGCCTTTTGAAAAATGAATAGCAAGGCAGAGTTGACTTATTTTATGAGCTTCGAAAAACTTTGTAGTCATAACACGTTTCCATGAAATGTTTTTATTTATTTTTTTTTGTGTGTGGTCTTTGTCAATCTGATATGGTGAAGGTCATATTTATTAAATTCTTGCTGCTTCAAATTTGTGTTCTTACGCCTTGAGTCTTCCCCTAAAATGTTACGGGTATACTGTTTGTTGGATCCATATAAAATTAAAGTATTTAAAGTTTATACCTGAGAATAACATATTCTCAAGTATCCTGTATGTTATTTGGAAGAAAAAAGAAATTGAAAAATTTCCTGTGTTAAGTTTGAACTGACCTGTGGAAAAAAATTTTCATTTTGGAAATAAAATCCAC
>BMAT01007661.1:397981-409113 GCA_019649035.1 Elysia marginata | reverse complement strand
TTTTATGGAACCTTATATGTCGATATACCAGATGTGCACTGTAATTAAAATCTTTTAAATTTTTTTTCGATTCCAAATATTACTCAAGTTGAGAGGTTTCCTCTGTATTTTGCATTATCTAAAAGAGGCAAGTGAGGGAATGGTGCAATCTTGTAACCATAAAAAAATGTTTTCTATAACTTTTAATACATGTATTACCTTCATGAAATCCTGAAATATGACATTCAAAAATGACCACCTATCACATTAACATTCACCTCAAAACTACAGTAGTGTCTGGTTAAACACATATCAGTTAAATGCACGGTGCGGTTTAACTAACGCCATTATTGTTATGACCAATTTTTTCTAATAAAGCTGTATACCCTAATCATATGCCGCATCGGCTAAACGCTAGCTTTGAAATTGGTAAAAATTACCTTTTAAGTGGATCGGGCAACGATTGGGATGCAAGGGACAGGCCACTATCACTCTGCAGTGCAGGAATGAGCATCTTGTGGAGACGGGAAGGCTTGGGGTCAGGGTTGTGGCAATAAAGGTGGACACAGGCCTGGGGGGGATGGTTTGTGTAGACTAGAGCCATTGCCTTCTACCTTGGTAGAGGGAAATGACTAGAAGTTAGAACACAACAATTGAGATGGTGCAACATACAACTCGCCCATATCATACTGAGAGGTGAACTGCTGTAGGCCTGTAGAGCGTTCAGCTTGACCACGCCCCTAGACCCACCCCCCTTCCCCTACTCATTGGTTTCCGTCTTTGACCAATAACTCATTGAATGGTTACAGTGTGATAATTGGTTTTCACACAGCTCTATATATACACTGGGCTACAAGACATGCATCAGTCAGAACCTTGATGTTCTTGTCTAGCCTTTGTCTGTGTGAGTGGTCAAGGTAAACAACTCGAATTTTATTATTGCATTTGAAATGAAGTAATTTAAACTAGTAATTTTTACTATTTTCACAAGTGCTCGCATCTCCTAAACGCACGTTATTTCAGCCTCCCAAGTGTTGTGCGTTTAACCGGATACTACTATATTTGTATGAAATACTGTGGTATAAACTCCTGAATTAGGAGAAGGCTACCCAACTTCTTCCTTCATGTAACTCTACCATATAGAGAGGTGCTCTTATAATAACTCAGGTACAACTTATCAGGGCAACATTGTAGAAACTTCATTATTTTAAGTTAAAAACTTTTTAACACCCTTTGTAACCTGAAGTTTGCACTGTAATAAAATAGTAAACAGTCATTCAAATTTGTGATAATGCTTTTACTGGGTTATGCTGTGAGCACAAAAAACTCACACCTGTTTTGAAATATCTCTCAGACAAAAACAAGTAAAGCAACTTTCCTGAGTGAAATCTGAGATACATGAACAGTTTCTGAAAAATTATAAAAGTTTTCATCTTTCACAACAATAACTCATATGTTATAGCAAAAAAAAAAAGAATATAAGATGTAGGCCTACGCTCTACATGCATTTAAAAAACAAATTATAACTTATTTATGTATCAAAAATGATGTTTTACTGAGAAATAAAGGGGCAACTTATTGCACTGTGAGAAAATGGGAAAAACTCAAACATCCACTTTTTTTGTTCATTTATGTTATGAAAGGTATGGGTATATCTGTTATAGTCTAAAACCCTAAATTTGTAACAAACTTGTTTTTTTTTTTTTTGAGAGATAACATTTATAGGCACTTGCAGTTGCAGTTGTATACCTTAGAAAATCTATGTATCTGCAAAGGGGACTTTTTAGTTACTCTTTTGCAGAAAGGGAAGCAAAGGCCATAAGTGTTAGGAGCAAAATTCCTTCCGCATAGAAAAGGTCTGCAGAAAACGTACAGAAAATTGAAGTACTAAAACAAACATTTGTAAGTTGTCCTTTGATGAAAGGTTTACATAGTTAGGATAGATGCATGAAATTCTGGCTTCATGTTAATGATTGATGAGACACTGAATATGTATCAGTTTAACTCTAATACTGTGATTCACACATATTAAACAAATGATTTTGTAACCATCAACTGGTGCACTTCTCGGGTGTAAATCACTCATCCTAACACACATCAACTAATAATTCTTTTATTTATGAAGATTAGAACAGAAAAAATGTCTCACAACCAGTTCTAATTGATTTAAAACATCGGAAATTTCAAAGTCAAATTATTGAAAAACAACAAAAATTCCGCTTCAGAAACTAACAAAAATGGCTGCAAATTTCAAATTGTGTTTGATGTAAAAACTTCATCTTAACATATGGACCCATTGCAAGGCAAATATAGAGTTTGACTAGTAGGCCTACTGATTAAAGAAAATAATCACTAAAGTAACTGTTTTAACTGTAACTTTCTTTTAAAACCATCGGTTCGACTTTTTTTCATTTGCTATATTTGGTCCTATAAAAAGTTAAAAACTGCAATTTACAAAATAAGGCAATAGTATATAAATTTTCTCAAGGGATTTTTTTTCTTTTCAAAGATAAATCAACAAGCTAAGCTTCTTTAAAAAAAATTCAGACAGGTTCTCAAAAGCAATCAGATTTTTTAAAATTCTGTTTTGTTTGTTTTCTTATGTTAGTATTGTTCAAAATATAGGCCTTCCTATATTTAAAAAAATTAGAATAAATGCTAAATTTTTGTAAATAGGGTCTTACTTGACATTAAGGGGTGAGCAATGGCTCAATAGGTATGGCTGTCAACCACTACCCTAAAGGCTGGTCTGAACAAAATATTTTTTCGCTCCCCTGTGCCTACCCACCAGTAATTGACTAGCTAAGCCTCTTAGGACTTGACAAAAGCAAAGAATGCAATGAAAGCAATTACAAACTAACTCACTAGGCCATGAGCCATGAATAATAACCGCCCTACTCCCCTGTCACTAAATTTTAAATTGAGTGAAGGACTAACTTTTGTTTTGTTTTATTCGGCTTAAAGAAAGCATTACTCAAATTAATAGAACAAGCCTCGGTTGGAAGCAAAAAAAAAAAAAGATTTGTCAAGTAAACACAGTATCTGCATTTATAATTTCCTTAAAAAAAAAAGGAAAGAATTTAAGCGACAAAAGGTTTTGCTCCCACAACTTCTATTTTATAACCTGATGTTCAACTTTTCTTTATTACTTTTCTAATGTCTTTATTTTAATAAATTTGTAGAACAGTTACCATACACAATTATGTACTGTTGGTTATGTACACAGAGTATGAAAATAAACGGATTGAATTTTATTTTTCAAGATATAGACAACATTATGAATGGAGTTTTAAACTCCTACTGTCAAACTAAAGTATCATTAACGTCATCAAAATCTCCTGGCTGGCTTCTATGCATTCTTTGGTCAGGCCGTAGCAGACTGTCTCCTTCCCCAGAACCTAGGACTATTGGCTCATGTTCATCTCCAGTAATTGGCTGAGAGTGAGTGTCTCTGAGTGGTAAGTGCTCACCATAGTGCATAAAGCCAACCATGTCCACAGGGTCCTGCAAGGGTGGCGGTTGACTAACAGAGATCTGGTCTTCTGATTGTGAGATCAACTGAGTTTGGCTGTCTGAAGGCAACTGGTGATTAGATACGCGTGGGTACGATGAAATAGCTTGGGCATTACCAGACTGGGGTGGAGCTGCAATTGCTCTTTGAGGAGAAGTGGGGCTCATTGCACGAGGTGACATGTGGCTTGTGGAATGATAACTGGACTGTGAGGGTAAACTATGGTCCTGAGTTGACTCATGAGGCAACCATGACAAATCTGAGTCAATTGTAGACATTGCCTAAAAGAGGAAAAGAAAAAAATTGCAACAATATGTAGAAAATGTAGGCCCAGCCCTCTCTTTTTAACCCACGAAGTGTGGGCCGGCCGATTAAATCGGCCTATAAAACGGGAATTTTTTTTTTAGCACTAATGCTAATGGAAATTATGACGCAAAAATTAATATGTGACACTTCTAGGGTTAATATTAATACATCATGACAGACAAGTTAAACAATTTGTCTCGTGTCCACAGTGAATGAGTCAGATGTTGCAATTTTCACCTTCAAAGGCATTGCTGTTTTGAACAAGAAGTTTTTCTGTTCTAGGATTCTTAACTTAACAATTTCAGAAAGTCATCAATATTGTGTGGAAAGATATCAAAACTTTTGTTGGTTCAAAATGTAGACAAAAAAACAAAAAAAAAACAAACGAAAAGAGTCTTTTAAGTAATGTTTTCTCAAAAAAGATTTTCTGACTTCTGACTCATTTGCCCTTGACTTATGACATTTAAAACCACTTTATTCAATTCATTTAATAGTTTGAGCTTTATTCTAGTGTTTTTTCTTGTTTAAAGTATGATAAAGACTGGTGCATTAAACCTTCAAATGCTCTTTTCTGTTCATTCAAACTTTCTTGCCCATCACACTAAATAAGCCTAAGCGCTTTTGAAAAACATTAAATTAACTGTGCGTATTACTTTTCCTGGCAGTGGTAGCACATATTTTGAACTCCCACTACAAATAGTGTTTAATATCGTTAGGTACATTTCAAATACAAATAAAAGTCTTAAAATGTGTCATGGACAGAAGAAAGAAATCTAAGTACCACTCAAAAAGACCTAAATTACATCCAGACAGTAAGTCTCTTTACAACGAAAATTAAATCATATTAATAAGAAATGCCATATACTTCATTTTTGTGTTCAGAAAGAGCTGGAATTTTTTAAATGAAAAGAATAAGTGAAACATTAAAAAAAACTATGTTTAAAAAAATAATTAAAAAAGGATATCAACCATGTGAAGAGATCGTCTGTTGAACATGCACTTTGATTGATTTGTCTTGAATTTCTTTCCAAAGGCTTCACATAACTAACTACCCTGTACTTGATTGTAAGCTTACTTAAAATTGGAAGCAAATGGTTTGCAAAAAATAAAATAAAAAAAAACTGTTCACTTACATTTAGGGACATAGGCTACAACCCATAAAAATATTTTAAGCCTTATTAAATATGACTGAAAAAAATAGAATGAACACTATATACGTCCATAAGGAGACAGATGCATACTAATTCATTCTTTTTTGTACTGAGAAAAAATTAAGTAAATAGTTGAGTTAAACCAAAGTAAAATAACACAAAGAATCTTACTTCTGATGAAGGAGGGGGAGGAAAATGTGACGGTGGAGGAGGGTAGTCATACACATTGTTGTAGTCTCCTGGGGAACCCGGGAATGTATCTCCCTCAACCATGCGGGGTGGGGGAGGTGGGGGAGTAGATGGTGAAGTCACAATACTGCTACCCTGGGCTTGCAGGACATGGAGAATGAGGGCAATGTCTGAGCTCATTTTGTGTTCTAGTCGAGTGAGTTGCCTGGAAAATTGAAGTCAGAAATAGTGTGTTAGTAAATATTTGACAAACTTGGAGAAGATCATTTTCACCTGATTCTCATCACATTTCAAAACTCTTATATAATTTCTGAAAAGTTTATCTCACGTCACACCAAAGCCGAATTGCAGAAGCAGAGCAGCAGTTTGGGTAGTGACATATGTATGCAAATAAAATTAATGTAAGAAATGCTGCTTAAGTCAACCTAAGTGCAATTTTTTTACAAAAGCAGGAAAGCTGCGATACTCCACTTTTATTAACATTGTTTAAATAAAAAAAGAAGGCAAGCAAAGATGGTACATGTGTATATGTCTCACAAACAGGGCAAATGAGTTGGAAGTTGGAAATCCTCATTAGAGGAAATGCCTTTTAAAGTCCATTTTTTCTTCTTCCCATCTGTGTTTTGAAGTAATAAAAAGTTTAAATATTTTTTTTTCAGTTTTGAAAACTTATATTTGGAGGGTAAAAAATGTGTTTCTTAAAACAGCATTCACTGATATGCTGTAAGCGCATTACATGGGTTTCCTGACATGCCATTACCAACTAAAGTACCTTCTGAACTCACAGAGAGCAGCAATTTAAGCGCATCACTCTGGCATTCTAACAAAATCTTTCACTGCCTGTAGTTGAGTACTCCTTTAATGCATGATTGAGGTCAAGAAATGTGTATGAATAGCCTTTCTCAAGGACTAAACGTCGACCTACCGAAAGCAGGACTTGAACCCCTGACCTGTCCATCTGAAAGCTGAGCGTCTATCACTAGACCAAGATGCCACACATTTATTTTCACATTAAAATTTCACATTAAAAGGCATGGATATTTTAAACAATTTCTTGAGCTTGAAAACATTAAAAATTCAATTAAGTATCATAAGCATTCAGTGGAATGATATTGGGATCTTTTTCCATTTAAAGTTAGGAGAAAAAAAAGAGGGAAAAAATCTATTTTTAAAAGGCGTTTTCCTGAAATTAAAACTCTTGACATTCAACTCACTCACTCTGGTTGTGAGAAATATTTATGTGAAATGGCACACAATTGGAATATTACACAGAGGTTGGAAAGAAGCCACTGGCGGATCTTTTACAAGATTCATCAAGCAGCCAACCTATACATAAGCTGTACCCACTTGGAGAGTTCGTTGAGTCGCCTCTCCACTTGAATAGGCGATGACGGAACTACTGGTGGCGCCTCTGTTTGTGAGAAAGGGTGGACTGTTGCCACCATATTGGTGTGGCCACCACCACCTCCTCCACTATGCTGATCCTCAAACTGGGAATAATAGCTGGACGTGCTGGATATAGGGAGAGTTATGCTGGATGTCGACTTTGGCACAGAGGACACGGGTGTGGTTTTGGCCTGTGGGTTAATTGAGTTTATACATGAGAACAAACATTAATAATAATAATGATAATAATAATAATAATAATAATAATAATAATAATAATAATAATAACAATAATAATAATAATGATAATAGCGACAACATGCAATTACAAGAACAACATAACAATCACAATAGGTAGGCTTATTTAGGTAGTTGTAGAGTGCGATCGCCAGTGTTACCCTCTCAGCAATGTATAAAGTTAATCTGTGCATAAATGAGTGTAATAAGTTTTAAGACAGACCATCGGAATCCTTGCATTGGTCTTCAAATTACATGTGTTATTCTGTTAAACCAAGCCATCTTTTAATGCATTGCCTTTACTATGATATATAAACACTCTGGTATCAGCATAGCAAACTCAAACATAATGAGCAGTAGAGCTTAAGCTTAATCTGCACTCAGCTGTACTCACATGGGCTTCTGGACTAGCATTTTGGTCTTGAAGTAAAGGGGCCGTCTCCTGGCTTCTCTTGTTCCCCTCATAACCTTTAGAGACAACATGCATCAGCGTGTTTGACACACTAGATAGTGCCCCAGCTGAAAGATAAAATAATTGTCAAAAGAAAAGATGAACTAAGCCAGAGAGAAGTTTTAACAATGCATATTTAAACAATGTCTTCGCTCTATTCCATGAGCACCTGCGCTTTATTTATACATGTACCTACATGACCGAATGATGCCCTTCAGGTGCCTCAATCCTATGTATGCACATGAGTTTAAATAGATTTTAATAGGCTGAGTCGAGCGCAAATGAATTTTTCTATAATTTTGATTGCTTGGATCATGTTTGGCACATTGTAAAAGTTAGAAATGGCTGACAAATATGAGCACATCAATAAAGATCGTTTTTATGTCTGAAAATATAAATTGCTATATTTTCTTGAAAAAAAATGTCTTTAAATCAAGACGTACCTGCTAGACATATTATCAATATGACTGTAAAAAGTAAAAATGCAAAAAAAAAAAAGTTTGGTGATGATGTTAATGAAGGTTAGGAAAATGATACATGGTATTTGAGAAAAAAAACCCAATAAAAACAGTGATAACAAGCATTAGTTTGTCACTTCAAACTTTCATATCTGAACATCCAATTATCAACCTAAAATCATAAAGAGAGAACCAAATGTTACGAAAAGTGACCTAATGATTTTTCGATATGTCAAGCCTTTCAACGTTTATTGACCATAACTAGTAACCAAAGCAGGAAATCGAATACAAAATTCAGAGGTAAATTACCTGCAAAATTTGAAAGACCTGTAGCATTTCGTTTCTTGTCGTCTTTGGTTTCAAAGTCATAGTTAGCGGGTGTCATGTCCAAACCAGCTTTTGCAGGAGTAAACTCGAGGATGCCTGCCCCGCTTTCTCTGACATCTTCATCACTGGGATACTCAACATTGTCCAGAGTAGCCTCCTCTCTAGCTGGTCGCCCTTGCAGTCTTGATGTGTGGAATAAACTCAGGTCTGGGCCGTCTTCAACTGTAGTAAAACATGAGCAAAGATCTATGCAAGCACAAAGTAAAAACTCTTTTGAAGGTTTTTGAAATCTAAACCATTTCTATTATTGAGTTAAAAGAGATTAGCGTAGACCGGAGACAAATCTCTGGTGAGATAGATGTCGACAAAATTTTCCCACAAAATACTTCAAAAGGGAGTTTTGTGTTGGTTAAAAACAACAGAGAATATCTCTGAGTATAAAAGAAAAGTAAACGAGCTTTGAAATTTCGCAATGTTTCTGAGGTGTCTTTGTCTAAAGGAACACTTTTTCTCACTGTTCTTTGATCGTCATAAGCCATTTAAAATATAGCTATATGTATTTGAATTTGGATTTAAACCAGACTTCAGCCTCGGTACCATACACAAGAAACTCCAACTGCATCAGTGACTTGTGTCCTTTTACGTTTGCAGACATGAACAAGTCTGATGAACAGGGTCAATTTAAAACAAAACAACAACACAGATACGTGCAATCTGATAGACCATGGTGGTCTGCTGCAAGAATAGCAATGGCCGTCAGATTGTCCTGCGAGAAAAGAATGCAC
This sequence comes from Elysia marginata, assembly GCA_019649035.1. NCBI lineage: Eukaryota > Metazoa > Mollusca > Gastropoda > Plakobranchidae > Elysia > Elysia marginata. The sequence goes on along the minus strand of BMAT01007661.1, from coordinate 400,333 downwards.
TAGTTTCTTGAGAATTATACCGTAAAAGCACATTTTGGTCTTTACCAAGATTTCTGAATCATTTATATTCAGAATTAAATGTTTTTAAGTTTTATAGAGCCCAAAGAAGGATACTGCCTTCATTGTATTAAAACACTGTCATCATGACTTCCACAGCAATGCAGGTGATATTTGCATTTTAAGAGCGCGCTACATTTTGGTCTTTTCCAAGATTTCTGAATTATACATAATTATATTTAATATTCACTGTTTTCAACCTTTAAAGAGCCCAGAAAGGATAGCGTCTTCAGATTTCTTAAAACACTGTCATGTTGACTTCCTCAGCAATGAGGGAGATCTTTGCACGTAAGGCGCACGTTAGGAGACTGTTCCTCAAAATGTTTGCACTAATACTAGATAAAGAGTATATTGATAAAGCCAAGTTTCGCCAACGGTCACCGTTCTATGACTACTGAGAGTCAAACAAAGCAAAGCACTGTAACACCGGCTTTCTTTCTGCCTACCCATTAGGTTTCAATAAATATACGCATCAGATCTGGCAGAACCTGAGACACGTGTAGGTGTTGGTGTAAGATAGTCCAAACAGAACTATAATTATTATAATTATATGTTTATCAGCACACTCTCCTGTATCTACTCTTCGACCATATAGCACAGTTGCTCGATCTTTACTGCATTCTGCTAAGACTAAGTGATGAAATCTAACGAGTCATGAGTTATTTCTCGCATCGATCTGGCCACATTTGAAGTGTTTCACCCTAATACGATGAACATTTGTCAAAATACGTTTTAGATAATTATGGTTTTCTAGGTTTCAAAAGGACTTTTTGTTTTCAAATTAAAAATAATGTGTTCACTGATAGCATTTTGATCTTCCCCATAAAGGCCGCTAAAATTTGTTTTCATTGACCATTGCTATCTCCACTTGGCACAGATTTGAGAAAATTGAATTCAAAGTTTGAGTACCGGACATTTCAGCCACTAAATGAAATTCTTAATGTGTCACTGCCTACCTAAAGAAATGTAAGATCGCCTCAGTTCTTTTATACAACATATAAAACTAGTAGAAAATTAATAGCATAGTGTATGTAACTAAATTTTGCTAAAAGGTGAGATAGAAACTTGTCATTTTCAGTGCGCGAATTATTATACTGCTCTGATATAATATAGGTGGACAACACACTGTTTTTTCTTGTAGTTTTCTATATTTGCATGAATCGGTTTGATGGCTTTAGAGGTGTCAGCATAATACTTCATACTCATACAGATTTAATATCGACTATCACTGCAGCTCTAGGGACACAGTTACCGGGTTTGCTTGCTGAATATCGCCTCTGCGGGCAAACTCTACACCCAGAGGCTATCACCCACATACAAAATAGTGGCTTAGGTTTACGTTCAAAGAATGTGCCAGTGTCGAGTCTAAATGCTGCTCATCCAATAACATAGGCCTACAACTTCAGGACACCCACGTGAATAAACGCTGAGCAATCTGCTTTCACTCAGTTAAGACATTGCTAGAAGCAGCAATACACTATGACTTTAACTTTGAGGAATCATTTAAACGGATTAAAAAGTAAACCCTTTTTACAAGGTTTACTATTAACTGTGTGTAGTTATTCCAAGTCCATCATGTAATACCATTCAGAATTTTAAGATCTACAAACTAAGTCGGACAGAAAGTCTTTCTTTGTTCCTGTAATTTTGCGGACAGGGTTATGCGACAGTTGGCTTGGTTTTGCGAAATACGAGTTTAAAGAATAGACATTAATTTAAACTATAGGCTAAAGATAATACTTTTGCATTTTGCTGACACCGGTGTAATTAGCTCAAGACTCCGTTGTAATTGAAACCTTTACCAGACAAAGAAACTAACCCGTACTCTATAGTGGGGACCGTGAGTCAATTTTTGCTTAAGTTGGACTTACGACCTTGTCATTCTAGCCCACCGATTTGAGCAAGAAAAGCAATTAACAGCAAAATTAAGATACCATAAACAGATACAATTGAATGCCTCGAAATTGACAGCGCATCTCAAACATTTAATGTACTTGCTTCGCTTAAAAAGATTGAGCCCTAAAAGGAGATGTCTCCAAGAAATATAAGCTACGCAGGTCACCGATCAATTTCAGTAAAATACATGTATAAAAACTTATCATTGTATACTTTAAACTAAAACATACAAAATACTTTCACTACAATTAGAAACAAAAGCATATAAAATATCACTTTTATAGTTTAACAGTAGCATTAGTAGCAGCAGCAGCAGCAGCAGTAGTAGTAGTAGAGGTAGTAGTGGTGGTGGTAGTAGAAGTAGTAGTAGTAGTAGTAATAGTAGTAGTAGCAGCAGCA
>BMAT01007661.1:384922-396347 GCA_019649035.1 Elysia marginata | reverse complement strand
CTACTACTACTACTACCAATAATAATAATAATAAAAATAGGAGTAAAGTAAATAACTGGTTTGTTCATGCCACAGTTGCAAATAAAAATATCAAGAAATGATGTAAAATGTCCAATCTAGGAAGCGTGATAAATAACACCGAATCAACATACATAACAAAAAAGGCGGATGCCAATCTTTTCCCGCACGTAACAGTGAGGCAGATATTTGTCACACTGTACACAAATTGTGGGCTTTGGTGGTAGCACCAATATGCACACAAATGAGGTTAAAGACATACTGAAAAAAGAAAACAGAATACTATGCCAAGCCAACTATTTCCCCCAGAAGACCAAAAATTAAAAAAAAAATTCAAGTTGGCCGCAATCCTAGAGGAAAAAATCTGTATTTTTTCATATCTTTGTAAATAAATGAACACAAAATCATAAATGAGGAGTCGTATGAAATGAAGCGTCAAATATAAGAAAAACAACAGGATCTATACCTTTTTAGCAAATAGATACCACCTTATCTTGAATCATATACAAAGCTCACCACGCTTACAGCAAAGCTAAACCTGACCATCCCACCGTCTAGGTGTAAATAGACCAATGAGTGTGAACTTGTAATTACTGCAATAGAAGAGAATAAGGAGTGGCGGAACAAAACACGCCGACTCCTAAACGAAAGCATTCAGAGATGATCCAATCACTTGGGCTGCTTTACACTCTGATCAGAAACCATCACGTGACTTTGAGGTCACTATCAGATATCTGCTGTCGGATCATTGCAAACCCTAAGGCTCTATTGCGTTGTATAGTGGGGGACCGGAACTAGCGAGGTTTATTGAAGATTTTTTAGTCATTTGTCTAGATGGAGGTATAGAAAAATCTAGCACGGCCAATTTCAAGCACCACGAGCATAATGTGTATGATGCACACGTCAAATTTGCCAATGAAGTTGTGCTTTCGTTCGAGTATTTGAGGACAACATGGAAGATAGTAATGACCGTTTGGTTCTTGTCAGCCGAGACATTGCTGATGCAGCTATAGTCGAAGCTGAGCATGTAACAGAGAAGACAGAGCAAAACCAGCATGATAAGTACATGACCGAGAGAATGATAGAGCGAACCACACTTGTGTTTGATCTTATCAGTAAAAAGTCAAAAGCCCTTATTTCAAGCGACCATCATCGAGAGTTCCATCGAAAAATCAAACAATTATATTAATAAGGAGTGACAGTACTTTATAGTCAACTTTGTAAATTACCAGCCCAACCCGTGATGGAGACTTGGACAATTTCTTCAAAAATGAAAATCACGCATACCCTACGTCATTACCCCTGCTTGAAAAACTTGAAAAACGAAATCTGACCGTGTCAAATGTCTGGAAAAGTTACTTTATGTGGAGAGGCTCCATTGATTGACGGCATAATATTGAATGGTTCTGCCATCATCAACATTCTCAAACCCATTGATGTGAAGTCTTTCCAAGATATTTTTCTACCGTTCATCAAAGCGTAACCGCTGTAAATGTGATCAGAATTATCTTTGTATAGGTTATACTTATATATCTAGAAGACGGCCAAAAGTCAACTACTGGACAGATTCAAGGAAGAGGAGGCGCGATGCACATTTTAACATAACCCCAGGTGTTTTCGAGACTGGCAAACAAAAAGATTAAGCTATTCAACTTCTTGGCACACCAGGTGGTAATAAAACTTTTTAGATAGAATGACGTGTACACAACATGTGATCAGAATGTGCTGTGCTTTGGAGTTAACCAAGACATCTCATCTCCAGCGACATGCACATATAGAGAAGCGGACACTAGAAAGCTCCTGAATGTAATTGATTTAGCAACACAGGGCATTGCAGAATAATGCTGCGTAGGGTGAACACAGATGTTCTTGTCTTGGTAGTGTCGACTTTTGTGTCCTTTGAAGACACCGAAGTCTGGGTCGCGGTATATCTCTTCGCACGACGTTGCAAAAGAACTTGGTTATAAAAAGAAACGTGCACTCCCGATGTTCTATGCCTTTACAGGTTGTGACACCGTATCGTCGTTTGTTGGCAGGATAAAAAAAGTTTTCGACATTCGGAGGTTTTTTATGAGGTCACACCTGTATTTTCTACCTTGTTGACGGATCCATCGGCGTTCAACGACAAGATCATGTCTATGTTGGAGGCATGTATTGTACTTCCGTACAACCGCATTTGCACAGAAACTGCCGTGAACTCAGCCAAAAACTAGATGCTCACCCTGAAAGACAGGTTTATAGACAATGAACCACCAAAAAGAGCAGCCCTTCTACAGCTCCCCAAACGGGTGATATACCAGGGTTGATGTGTGTGGGGACAGTCACTTGTCCGTTCTCTAGTTATCCCATCTCTAGCCACATACGGTTGGCGAAAGCGTGTGACGCAGTACCGGCAGCTATTTTGGACTCTGTTGCCAAAAGCGGTGGCATCGTGTTCTGATTTATTAAATTGTGGATGCAGGAAAGGGTGTAAGGGACAATGTAAATGTGTCAGGGCTGCTCCTAAACATACATTACAATGTCATTTCAGTAGGAACTGTGACTGCAATGATACCACTTAGAATTAGATATTTTGATAATCCACATCTGCATTTTACACATGAAGACCCTCTTGTATACATTTAAAAGTGAAATGGTGGACATTTTAAATTAAAAAAATAATTTGTTTAATAAGTTGTATTACATTTACAACTTAACGATGGTTTCATTTAATTCCCTGCGTCTGAAATTGAACCAAAAGACTCCTCATGGATGTCTTTGTGTAGAGTGCCACTTGCCTTTTTTTGTACACGCAGGGGTCCATGAGTAACATACATTTTGTAACAAAACTTTGATCAGTATGCTACTTTATGTGCATTCTACAAAAAGTTCCCCATTTTTTTTTTGTATCAACTTTAAAAAAAATGATGAGTTTCAGATATTTTGTCTCTTATGGTGACCATCTTGGATTTTAACATGAATTGGGTCACTATGGTGCTTTACATGCATTTCACCAAGCAAAGGATAGTCCAATTGTATTCTTTATGTCTGAAAACAAACATAAATAATTCTCAACTATTCACTGTGATGTGACAAAATACATATTTTTTCTCTGGGATGTCAGCCATCTTGGGTTTAAAAAAAATGGGCTTCTAGGAATAAATTCAGCTTGACATGATATCTAATTCTTTGAGTATGTCTTTAACTTCATTTCTGTGCAATTTGGTTCTTTTACCACAAAACCCACAATTATTTAACTTTACTGCCGCACTATAACGAATTTCTGTTACTTTGAAGTGAAAAAGGAATGCACATGGGGCCTATGACTAGGAGCTTTTTGCAAAGCTAAGCGACAAGATCAACACCGTATTGTCAAAAAAGTTCTGTCGGAGAGAACAAAAACAAAAGACGCAACCGGCCAGTTCAAAATTTTCAATCAGTGTGATACTTTTATAGCAATTAAACTATACCAAACTGTGTTTAAAGAGATTATAGCCTGAAAATAGTTCAGCCTGTGACTATATTTTACTGAGTGCGACAGCGATTACGTCGGCCATAAAAAATGTGCATAATCTGCAGATGTATATTCGAACCTTTATTATGAGAAGTTGAATGATACAATTTGTGTTACGGGTTGTTTTTGTACGGGGAAGTTTGCTAAACGCTTTAATAATATAACTATTACACGTACAATCTATTCTCTATTACTAATATATGTAGAGCCTAGTACGGATGGCGGGGGTGGGGGTGAAGGCAAGATCTATCTAGAGGGTGATAAGATCGGATATTCTCACCTGCCGTGTCAATCACTGGGATATCCGCTTCAGATTCTAGAAGTAAGTGAGGGAAGATTTTCAACAACTCGAGAGTCAGCTATCAAAATCAATGACTTAAAAACATACACGAATAAACAAGTGGAATAAAAAGAATCGGAAAGAAAAGTTAGCTTAGATACATTTTACTACTTTGACAGAAGACTTTCAATTTTTTTTCAGGAAATAATTTACATCTTGTGATTTCAATCCTTTCATACTATCTTGTTTTTTTCTTCTTCTAAAACACAGAAATAGTGAAACAAAAAAGTGTCTTGAAATGAATATTACTGAATGTGTTTTAATGAAATGAGGCAAAAAATTAATTCAAAAGAGGCAAGTTAGAAACTAAAAAAACAGTTAATGAAGAAAATCAAGCAAACCTCAAGCGGAAATGTATGAACATTTGTGTAAAAAGCATAACATGTCTTTTTCATATTCTTTTTCTTTGTATCAAATCATGCACAGACAGCGAAACAAAGCCGGTCATTATATAAAAAAAAACAGTAGCCCCTCCACCTTCTCCATGCAAGTTATAGCTCAAACTTGTGGCTGTTCATGCAGGTGAAATGATAGTCTGTGTATTTACCTTGAGATTCTGTGCGCAGGGCTGTGAGGCAAGGCGTTGATTTCAATGAACGCCTCAGCCGGGAACCTCTTCGAGAGCTTAGTCCATCCATTGGCACCCTCACAATACAGTGTTCCTAAAGGCAAAATAAGCCTTATAGTTTTAAAAGTTCTTCAAAAGACAACTGCACTACAGGTACTTAAATGGGAAAAAATGGGAGAGAAAGACAGAAGAGAGACAGAAAAAAGGCAATTTACATATAAATATCATTTTATCAATTTAAATATACTGGCATTCATTACATTCTTTGACTTATTCAATCTTCTTTGTTTATTAAACTAAATTCAACGCACACGTTTTCCTTTGTTTTTAAAGCAAAACCTTTCTTAAAGGATGTTCAAATCAATACTTATATAAATATAAAACGAAAATCCAGTTAGCGTAAAAGATTCAAGATTCAAAGCTTCAAAATTCTTTATTGATCCCACTAGGGAAGATTATAGGGAAAATAAGGGACGATAACTAGATATCACTAGATAACTAGTGTCACCAATCATGGAATATTGTGATCCAAGGTAACACTGCAGTTTTAGGTTAGTGTGTCATAATGTTAGGTGGAAAAAATATCTGAGGTCACCTTGACAAAACCAGGAAGGACTCGTTTTTTAAAGAGATTCTTTGTTGATAACCAGCAAGGAGTAACATTTTTCCATCTCTCATTGTGGGAAAAAATAAGAATACAATTTATGACAAAGTATAACAATTTATGACAAATTATGACTGATTAGCACTCAGAAGTACTCCTACGTATGGGCCTAGCTCAGTTTTCAGTCAAGAAAATCCATTTCGGACATTGCTTAGATTATTTCTATTTAATAATACGGTTTTCTACAAAGGCCAAGGTGTATGGATGATTATAACACGAAGAACATTAATAATCATGAAGGCGCCTCTGTTGTAACTTCTTTCTCGAGTCTGAATAAAATCTAGTTTCTCAGTTACACCCGGAACAGCATGATAGTAGCGAGTCTGTAATTGAAAGCTTTTGAGAGAAAGATCTCGTTCAAACACATAACAACAACGCTCACGTTGTTCTTTTTTCACATGAATTATAATAGACTGCCTTGTATTCTTAAATACGCCCGTAGTACTATTTTACTTATTTCTCCTGATTGCACTCACTAATGCAATTTATTCCAAAGTTGATTTAAAAATCTATTTCATGCTAATATGTTAACAGCAAGACATTGACAGTTCACCGAACGTATAAGGGCATTTTGGAAGTGATGAGTGGAGAACCATATGAAGCAAAACATAATGACCAGGCCCACTGTTGAGGTCAGTAACAGTTTAATTTGAATCCATTCTAACCATGATAGTTTTAAAGAATGGCTTTCCTTCATCAAACAACTACAAATAATGTTTTTTTAAAGGGATCTTTTGTTTTAAGAATTTGAAGGGAGATGTAGCCTAAACATAAAATGTAATGTAAACAGAGACAAAGATTATAGGCAAATGGAAAGCGGGAAAGAGAGATCGTGATAGACGGGCAGAGACAAAATGAAAGAGAAAGACACTCAGGGAGAAGTGAAAAAAAGAAGAAAATATATAGTTATGGTAAGATTTATGATAGGCAGATAAAAAGGTAAGCTTAGATGTTATTTGAATAAAAAAACAATTAAAAAAGAAAGAAAGAAGAGAGAGAGAGAGAAAGAGAGAGAGAATGACAGACAGACAGATAGACAGACAGAGGGAGAGAGGTAGAGAAAAATATATTCAAATATTTACCTGCCCTTTATCTATGATGTGGTGTGAGGCGCCAGAAACACACATTGAAAAATACATGGAAACGCGCACCCAGTCTTTTTCAAACATTTTTAAGTTTTTGAAAGCCCTAGATAAACCGCAGCAGATAATCTCCCATCCCCACAGAACAATTACAAAACTATCTCACGAAAAGGTGCGTAGAAACTCCTCCATTGTTAACACATTATGCTCTGAGGTGAAATAAATACACAGGCAAGACAACATGAGAGAAGCGACCAAATTGCGCTTGCAAGTTGTGATAATTAAAACTTGGGAAAATATATAGGAGGTCTTACATTACTGGCATATTCGAATATGAAGAAAAAGGGTCCCCACACACACACACACACAGAAATGCTTTCATCAAATGGTTGCTGTGTAAACATAGCTATTGTCAGATAGCAGAAGTTGGTTACATCAATATGTTATATCCTATGATACATGAAGTTTGTCCCAAGCCTTAGACCTACAGGTTTAGCACCTACATAAACTGGGCTTAGGTAAATGAAAATCTAAACCCAATCATGACTTGACAAACTTGATTGCCGCTGGTCTTTATAAGATTACTACATGGCTGCAAAACGCTTTATTTGCTGCAAAGTTACTTTTTCTTTTATAATTGCAGTACATACTTTTGCCACAGTATGCAAATTTCAAGAAAAAGAGACAAATAGGCGCTATATACAGAGAGGGAGAGAGAGACAGAGAGAAAGAGAGAGAAAGAGAGAGAGAGAGGGAGAGAGAGAGAGAGNNAGAGAGAGAGAGAGAGAGAGGGAGAGAGAGAGAAAGACAGACAGAGACAGATAGGCACAGAGATAGAGAGAGCTAAACTAAAAAAGACAGTGATAATGAGAGGCAAGTGACAGACAAACATGGAAAGACAAATTAAGACAGGCTTAGATGAACAGGCCTATACAGACAGAAAGACACAGGCACACAGACTTATTGGCAAAGGCCAACTGACACATAGACAGAGACACACGGGCACATATACATAGACATGCAGATGCATAGAAAAGTGCATACAGACTCTTTCATTAACTACTTACGTCTCTGAGATCAAAGGTCACCTCCAGATTCTTTCTGAACTCTTCAGCAAATTCTGGGTACATCTCAAGTATTTCGAGCAGGTCATTACGATGGATCTTGTGAAGGTCGCAATACGTCAATGCTCTCACGTTACAGCTGGACTTGCCGACAGTCTCATGCTTGCATATGTTTTCCCCGAACACATCTTCTTTGCCTAAAATTACAAACATAATAGCGTGAAAGTGTAAGTAACAGTTTCATGAATCCATATCTGGAAAAGGATGCATTAATAAATTCTCAGCTGCTTTGTGATAATATTCTCCACAAATCATCAAAGGTGTATACATGCATGGGCTGCAACTGAGTAGCCCTGTATTTTAATTACTTACCTTGCTTTGGTTTTAACATTCCAAGCCTTTATGTGAAATGCTAAAGTTGCTATGAATGTTTAACTGCCTCATGTTATGAAAATGGTTGTCATTGTACAAATATGTTTGTCTTGGTCCCATTTAATGATAATGCAGTAAAGTATTTCCTTTTTATTAAGAGTGTGTGAAAGACCCAAACGAACAATGACAGCATGATAAAAAAATAAACAAAAACGACAAATCAAAAAATCGCAGACAATGCCATGGTTAATTAAACAATCTTCTAAAAGGACTAACGCGAATCTTACCCAAGATGGCTACAACAATGTCATCTTTGAGGATCTCTATGGATCCCCGGGATATGAAGTACAGCGCTGATAGAACATCTCCCCGGTGTACTAAAGTATCGCCTGGTGGAACGTGAGTCGTTTTGAACTTCATAGATAGAGTTCTGAGGCAGCCTGGGCTAGCACCTGCAACACAGGTGATAAAGATTGTTTCAGTCGTAAAAGATTATTATAACAAATGAAAACATAGTTTCAACAAGCTAACACAAGAGTAACTTTTTGTCTATGTAGTCGTTTTTATTTGCTAGGTTAAGTTTTTTTTATGGATCTTTTTCCTTGCAGCCTATCTTAAGTCTAATTAATTTTTTAGACAGTTGAAATGCTAATTGCTTATATTACTGATTGTGTTTCCTCTTTGCAATGGTCGTTTCACAGCCTGTTTGCCCATGCTACTGTTCGTATGTAATTTCTGAACAAATATAAAACAAGGAATCACCTTTTACTCCTTTCATGTTAAGTTTCTAACATATGTTAGACAACCCAAATGCTTACTTTTGAAAGCTGGACAGTTTTGGAGAAGATTTCTGTTGAGATGAAGACAGACATCCGCCTGAATACACTCAGGAAAACTTTTCAGGACCTGCAGAAAATTACAACAAAATTGGGTGTGGCATGAAAGCTCACAACAATTTCAGATTTTAGTATGAAAAGGCAATGTTGGTGATATTAATTTTACTATACTTAAAACTAACTTAACTTTAAAACCAACAAGAAAAAGAATGCATCTCAAAAGTATAAAACTTTGTTAATCATCCAGACAAGAGGCTCACCATATTCATGTCTATGCCGTTTGTGTATGACCAGGCATGTTGAAAATATTCCTCTAATCGTTGCCGCAAAGGATTGGGAATCTGATGGAAACGAATAAATTCTTTTATCCTGAGCATCTGTGTGTGGTAGCGGGAAGTGCCTGAGTATAATCTTTGGATGATGGCAGAAACGTTACCGAAGATACTGGCATACATCAAGGCTGTGGAGAGATGACCAATAGAATAGTCGTCTTGAAATTACTCCCTCAAATATAGTAGAAACGATTTTCAAGTTTTGTTTACAAAAAGATATTTACGTGTAGACTTTAGCCTCCCTTCACTTAATTCATTAAGCTTTTTACGAATTAAGAACTAGAGGAAATTTTTATTTACATTTAGTTTCCATCTGTGCTTATGGTTCATATTAAATGCATGTGTTTCCAACTTATCAATAATCTTTCTACAACAATTACTAGGTAAATTTCCAGTATTTTAAGTTTATGCCAGAGAGAAAAACTTTACTAGATTGAAAGATATCTTTGAAGACTCACAGCCAATCAGCATGATGAGAATGGAGAAAATCTTCTCTGAGTTGGTGTTGGGCGAGACATTACCGAAGCCGACACTGGTAAGACTGGAGAACGTGAAGTAAAGAGCAGTCACATACTTCGACTTGATAGTTGGTCCGCTGTTTGGGTCATCTGGATTGTAAAACTGGTGAGTCTGCTTCGCCAACTCATCAAGCCAGCCGAAACCTTGGCCGTCCATGTTCCTCTCCATGTTACCAATAGCGTACCAGATGCAGGCCAGCCAATGGGCGATGAGGGCAAAGGTTGCCATGAGTAGGAGGAGAACGCCTGCGCCGTACTCGGAGTAGCGATCTAACTTCCGGGCCACACGCACCAGGCGCAATAACCGAGCCGTCTTGAGCAGACCAATCAGGGTGGTTGTCTTCAACACAGAAACAATGTTATCGATTACAAAAAGACCACTTCTCTTGGAAGTATACCATGCAAATGCCGATAATTTGTGATTGATTAATAACACTCAAAATGTGGGCAAGATAGAGAAAAAAAGAACAGGAGCCATATTTTCTGAAACGTTTGAAAGTCGCAATCCATTGTGACGTGAAAGCATCACAGCTAAGTATAAAGTTCTTGACTCTATTGAAACAAGTCCAAACAAATTTACTCATAATTATTTGATATGACATTACTGTGCATGAGGGCGTCTTTCTAATTATTGCGTATTTTTCACGAGCAAATAAACGAACGACTAAATGAAACAAAGAACACTTGTTTATTTATTTTCAAAATATAAAAAAAAGTTATTATTTTACATTGAAAAAACTACTTTGGAAAGCTAAACTTGGCATTAAAAAGCAAACAGCTGCTAGACGTTTATAATTAAATCTTGCCTCAATAACTTTCAAATTTATTATAACACAAAGAATATAGATAGGCCTAAAGCTTTTATTCCATACCTAATAGTAAATCCAGTTTTCAAGCTCGACGACCTTGACATTTCAAGCATGGAATGAATCTTATAAAATTGAAGGACACCCACTCAATAGTCTAATGTCTCAGTAAAAAAATATCCAAATATTCAATTATTAGCTAAAATATCTGAGCTAGAATATCCACTGCAGCATCAAGTGCATTAGATTGTTTGTTCTTACAAGCCTGAAGAAAAGGAATTTAAACCATATCGATGTTAAGTACAATATACATATAACACTTTTGTGCCGAATGCAGAAACAAACTATTGTGAAAATATCATCGATTTTAAAGCACTGCAATTTATTTGAATCAATCGAATCAGAAGAAAAAAATATTTCTACAGACTAAATGTTACAAGGTGTTCCAAAGAGCGTGCGAAGAAAACTGCACATATGTGCCAAAATAGGGATTTTTTTGTGAATGCGAGCTATCGTGGGGGCCAAACCATACAGTTGTAAAATAAAATTGTGAACGTTTTGCATTGGCACATCCTATAGTTAGTAATTAGCATCAAGAACAAACAACAAACTAAAACAAACCACTTGATGAGTTGAGGGGTGGCCCTTGACAAGCCAGTGCTAAACATATTTGCGCGTGTCGGTTTGACCACGGAAAAAAACCCAGAGTCATTCTAACCGAAAGTCGGTTTTAAGACAACATTCCGGTTTTTAATAAAGGTACTAGTTGATTTAGACTTCTGGTAGTTTTGCCTGTTAGTTGCAAGGTCACGCCTTTTTATACTAGGTCAAGATATCATTATAAGAATCTTTGTCTAAGCAACGAGTCGCAATTTCTTTCTCGGACTCCAGCAGATATCTAGTGTGTTCTGTGTAAACAATGATTGGAAGTTACAAGATCCAGGCAAGGTTCTGTCAACGACAGACAATAGGCATATGTAAAGATGTTGATCTTTCGAAATGGCACTCACTCGTTTAAAAGACTGTTTATTTCACAGTTATATCCTTTAATTATAAAGAAAGCTTGAATCGAGAGTTAAAAGAGAAAGAGGTCAGTTGAGTAGATAGTAAAAGAGAGAAAGGTTAGATAGATAGAAAGATAGATAGATCAATAGATAGATAGAGAAAGAGAGAGAGATAGATAGAGAGAGAGATAGATAGATAGAGAGAGAGAGAGAGAGAGAGAGAGAGAGAGACAAAGAACCAGGGGAGAAGAGAGAGCTTGAGAGACACAGGGGCAACGAACGGCGGGGGAAAAAGAGAGAGAGAGATAATAAGAGAAACGGAAAGAGA
>BMAT01007661.1:349156-359600 GCA_019649035.1 Elysia marginata | reverse complement strand
AAAAAAAAAAAAAAAAAAAAAAAAAACAACGACAACGACAACAAAGCGAACATGTGAAAATGAATATGCCAGAACAGCCTTTTCAACGGGTCGTGTCAGGATTGAGCCGTATACTAGCAATGCGGCATGTCGTACTGCCAGGTAATGGGTCTAAAATTACACAAGTCATGATAAACTTTGTATGCAATGCAATCAGCGTTTTTTCTTATACAGGTTTTATCATTTTAACTTTAAATCTTTTATAATCTTAGGATCCAGTGTCATGAATTTAAGAACAAACACATGACCATACATAAATCGGTGAGGCACAAGACAACCGCCTCTAACTTTTCCCACATATATCCATTTTCTGGACAAAAATCAGGATATTAAGCAACACAAAATGGCCTCACATTATGAGTTCATATGGGCCTGACGCCCTTTTAAAAATTATTTTGACAAAGCCTAACAAGCACAGACAAAGCGGGAGCCTTTTTTTTTTTTATTGATATAAGGTATTTGCAACAAAAAACATTATTTTGAGAATTTTCTTATTTCACTGATTAGTTCCAATCAGATTTGAGATATATGTATAAGTGAACTTTAAGGAACAGATAAAGCATGGGTTTAGTCCGACATGCAATACAATCATCGATGGTAAACACGTCTCTTTAGAAAAATAGAATTTCTATGGTTTGGACAGACAACAGCAGAACATGTTCATTCCCATGTAATGTCAACCTAACTTTTGCGGATTCTTTTGTACATATGTACTTGTAAGTTTGAAAATATGCAAACAATACTGAGCAGATCGCTAACTAAAGCAATGCTAGAGAGAATCAGTAGAAATCTCTGACTTTTAGAATGTGCTCTGAATTTTAACAAATCTAATTTACCCTCTACCAAGTTATATTTAGCTAAACTCTGAAACGTAATAAAAACAAAATAAGGATCTAGAATTAATAGTCTAAGGCAAATACTAATATGACATGGTTAACAAGTGAGCTGAGATACACTTTCTGTATTTAATTTTTTAATCAGACGGCAAACGAATCTATCATTAGGCTACATTTTTGTTTCTTGATATTATGTATCCAAGCTATTAAAGCATTGCGCAGTGAGAAGTTTCTTGAGATGGAAATCAATAAGTAATGACATAAAGTAAGAAAATAAGTTACATCTTAGTTAAGATATTCAAACAATCAAGCTCGAACTTCCCTGGTATAAACACTGTTATGTAATCCCGTAGATGTTAAAATTATTAGCAACTATTTCGATTTATCTACACAAAACAGGTCTCTATAATAAGGTAAACTGATTTTTTTGAATGACAAAAAAATATCAGTCAGCGATTGTACAAACTTCACAACACGAACCAAATCGCAACCAAGTACACAGGCAACAGTAGCCTGAAGCGAGTAGAATTAAATGTGGCTATAACTATCTATCCTAGATTCATATTGGGTGGATAAATTTACTGAATTTATCTTTGATATGGAAATTGTCATAGGTGATCGATTACTTTCCTTTTGTACAGTTCTTTTCAAGCTCTTAAGTCTGTTTTCTAAATATCCACCACGCGCTAGAAAGAGTGGTGATAATAATTTAAACAAATTAAAAACGAACTTCGGTGTTCTGTAATAGTTATGCTTGATTAAACAGCTCGGTACTGTAGCACAAAACAGAGCCGAGACAGTCATACACTACAACGGAATACGGATATATGTACTTCTATTCACAGGTAAACTATGAAAGAAAGAAAAACTTATTGCCAAGTGGAAATACTTGCTCGGAAATCATGTTTGTGTGGGAGGTCGAGCAACTTAAGAAAGCTAACCGCTTCACTTGGTTTTTTTTAAAACATCAAATGGTGAGCAGGTGGAGTGTAGGCCAACCAATTTGCCAGGTAAGTCTGACAGAAAAGAAACCCAGTCAGGCGGATGGTGAGCTATCACATCAACAAAACAGAAACACTGCCGAATCGGAACCTGCGCAGCGTTGAATGAAAAAGTAGAAAGAAATTCTATCGCGATAAAAGAGTTATTATCAGAGTTTGTCTAAAAGCAGCTGCGTTTTTCAAAGTTCACTGTATCCTTAATGATTCGTCTTGCATCCAAAATTTTATTTATTATTCCACAGATCAAACACCTCGCTAGACAGAGCACTGTAGCTTTACAGGTGAGCGAAAATTGGGCGCCTCATAATGGTTTTATTACGTATGCGGTGCTCTAGGTGTTATAGATCAAAAGGTACGGTTTTCTTCAAAAGAGGAAAAAAAGGCTGAAAAATAAATATATTTGGTATGGCTTTTCACGTTTTATAGTTTCAGATATATAAACCTAATGTAGTATTTGTACTTCAGCTTATTGTTATAAACAAATTGTCTGCGACAGGATGGGCCCACTTAATGGGTAGCTAAGACTCCAGGCAGTAAAATGTTGAATTAATAATAAAGTACTTAGTTTGTATCAAAATTGGCAATGTCCAAAGATAAAAAAAACTTAGGTCTTGGGGATGTAGTTCAAAGTTAACTTCAACCAAAAACGTGAAACAAATCATAAGCTCCTACAGCAAATGGTTTCAGGTATCGATATTGAAGAAAAACAAATAACTTACATAAATTGGCTTTTAAAGTTTAGTTGAGCTGAAACGGCTACGAACATTTTTTAAAGAATGCAATACTCAACCTCTGGTAAATTAAGATAAAGTTTACCTAATGAAAAAATATTCCAACTCCAGGATCGGCAAGGAAATATATTCAATATACCATAACACCTTTAGGTCTGACCATCGATTTATTTTCGGCCTATAGTTTACTGAATAAGAAGAACCAATGGTTTGGCTTGACTTTTAACAAAATAAACGGTTTAGGAAACAAAGAGAGAGGGTTGGTTTGTCTTTGAAGATTGTTACTGGAGCAATCGTAAATTACTAGAATCTCGACTTTGTACGTCAGATCAACCGCCCAAGACCCGTATCACGCGATCCACATCAAGCCCTTTGAGAATGCTTTTTACACAAGATTTTCTAACCTCACTAAGCGTTTAAATGGGTACCTGCCTAGAGACAGTGGAATATCTTGCAAAGGACAAGAATGGTGTGTTGCTTTTATTGCTATTCCCTTGTGAGTTCCGGATGTGTACTGGGTTATAAAGATATATCGGAAAACCCATGTCAGACGTTTTGAGATTAAGCGCTATGTGAAATATTCCTTTTTTATTATTAATTTCAGTTTAATTAATCTAACCTTGGAAGATTAAAACTGACACAGCTGGACGCTTTTCGCGTTTACAACAACTATTCTTTCGGAGATTAAATTGTATCCTCTTGCTTATTGATTCGGACTGAGTAATTCTATTGGATATTAGTACCACCTCCAGACGCCAAAAATACTAAGTTGACTGGAAAGGCTAATTGATGGTTAAAGTTGGAAACACTGCTCATCAAAATAGAAACCAATGTGAAATTAGAGAAGGCAATCAGCAAGTCAAGGACATACTTCATTTTTTGTGTGAAAAAGACTATTTGCGGTAAATACTATTGTAAGTGATAACTATCATTTCTTAATAATCCATATAACGCCAGAATGATGAAGGGAAAAGCACTCATATTGGTCAACTTGAGAGCTTTCATTTCATGCTATCGTTAGTTATAAAATTCGAATACTCTTTATTAAAATACTTTTTTTTTCTCTCCGCCCTCCCCTTTTTATTTTTCAATCGTTATATTTGTTAAAAAAAGAGATTTAGATTCGCTTTAAACAATATAGCTTTCAGCTTGACTAGCTTCTCAAAGACGTTAAACAATCTTTGAAAACTCCTTTAAAGAACTTGCTCGTGAATATTCTTTCACACTAGCTTACACTGAGACAGAAGAATCGTGAGATCAGTGCGTACTGCGCCTACACTGTGTGAGCCACAATTAAGTTATTTCAAGCACAAAACCATTCGGTAAATATTTATCGTCATTCGCAAGCACAACGGGATATAGCCGAAGTCTACATGAAGGGAGCAGCTTTCATCGTTTTCAAGAACACTTAATGGATATAGAATGTCACCTAATTATGCCGACTGTCAATTCTTTAATTATTATGATGTGAATTTATAGCCATGCTTTTAACAATGAACATTAGTGTACAAAATTAGAGAACATAGAAGATTACATTAGAGTAAAAAAGTAGCACCGTACATCCCCAAATGAAATCGCGATTAAAAAACGGTTTTCGATGCAAATCTTTTTTCTTTTTTTTTGTACTGCTTTTTTGTTGAGTATTGTGTAAGAGGTAGAGTCGTTGAGTAGTTTAGGAGACAAAGAAAAGTAACAGATATGTCAGAGTTGCCTTTTTGTATTGCTATTATTATTGCTGTTATTTTTTGTTTTAATCAAGCTTAATTGTGTGCAAGTATTCAGTCTGCATTCTAGAAATTTGAGGTCATGATATTTTCACTACAACTAAGAAACAGCATAACCCATAAAGTACTGTACAAATGTTGAGCCAGTACGAGCAAGATTATGTTTGCCGGTATACAGATTGTGACATCTACTCATCGTGGGGTGTCTCGCCTGCACCGAAGTATTCCTTGAATGTTGTGACTTCAGTGATATCAGGTTATCGGGATCAATAATTCGGTTCCACCGTTGAATATGCCATACAAAAGTCAAGAACGATTTCTGGAACGGATGTCAATATACCAACCACACCATCTAACATGTGGACATCACCATGTTAAATAACATAAAACGGACCAAAGCTCCAGCGTGGACTGACAAAAGGCATTACAATGTGCTCTCATTTTCATGCACTGATATTTTCAGAACGCGTTAACGCATTTTGACAGTCCACATTAGAGCTGTTTTACCGGTACTTTCTCGAAACCTAGTTTAAGCACGGCGTACGCGTCATGTGAGAGGACCACAAGATACAACAGAAGAAAGATCGTGTTTGCTACTTTCATGTTAAAAAAGCTGTAAAGAAGTATGATAAATCGTTAAAGGCAAAAATTCATTCTTTAAACAAGACCTGCATGCCTTCACTCAGGACGTATAAATATGGTATTAGGTAATTACAAGGGATCTAAAACCACCTTTTTAAATAAGACTATTACATATAAAGTATCGACACCATTAGAACAATTTTGCGTCAAAGACTCTTGATTCTTTCACATTAACATGAAAATGGAGCGCAGTGTAAAAAAGAACAGGAAGGTGGCTTGGTAAACATAAAGTGTCCCTATATTCGTTGCATCCTCGCAGCATGCTGCCTCATTTAGTTTTAGAGTAAAACATTTCTTTATAGTCCACTCTGTCCTGTTAGGTTTTGCTGAAATAAGCTCGTGGTGATTGTAATATAGCATCATACTATGTCAATGTTTGTTTATAAAGAACTTCAACTAATTAAATGCTCAAAGCACTTTTACCTTTTACAGTCTATCCAACATACCTCCACCAAGTAATGCAGCTTTTTAACTCCCATAAAGCAGTTGTTGAAACAGCACACCACTCGAGTATACTGACAAAATCTTTCATTGCTTTTAGCTTGGAACTCATTTAAGGTAGGTATAAATAACATGTCTGCAAGGAGACTTCCGTATGGCCCACACGTCTGACCCCATGGTACGCAGGAAAAGCGTGTACTAGTAATCCACGACTTTACCTTTATATCTCTAAAGAGGGGCTCGAGTATGGCACCCCAGTATCCCCCAAAATTGTGTTGTCTTTTTCTTTGTAATTAATACAAATTAAATATACTCCTTGGAGGTATACTTGGGGTAGCAAGAGCTGGCTGTTTGAAAGCAATTTTACCCAATAAAACCTCCTTGGAAACCATACTAAATTCTCCAGAGTTTCATAACCGTTACTTAGTAGACCATTATCACACTAAAAGGGATGCACCACCTACCTGGGCAACCTTCTCTGACACGTTCTGTTTCATATTGGCCACGTTGGGCAAGATGATGCCCTTGGTAGAGACGCCGCCATCCTGCGGTCTCCGGCCCGCGGCGTCGCCAATGTTGGTGAGACTGTCGTTGAGGTGACGGGGAGGCCGTCCTCGGTGCAGCTCGGAGTCGCTGGATGCTTGCTGTTGGTTCACAAAGTTGCTTCTCACGTGGTTCGCCGACGGACCTGGATATACGTGGAGAGGTTGCGGACGGAGCGTGCAAGAAAAAGGGATAACAAATAGTTTTTTTTAGTTATTACACATACCAGGAAACTAAACAAACAACGTCAAGAAATTATTTATATGTGGTTTTTGCTTTCCTGCATTGCGAAATAAAAAGACAAAAAATTTGCGACACAAGGGGTGGAACTACATAATTAAGATACAATATTACCCTCAAACAATGTCATAATTTGCTATTCATGACAAATTTTACACGATGGCATACCAGTATTGCTGCTCGACAAAGAGAAGCTTAAAATAAATACTTGTCTCTCCCCCCTGCCCCCCCCCCCCTGAAAAAAATACGCAAAGCATTAAACAATGTGAATCTCTTCCTAAATGTTTTATCATAGAATAATTTTGCCGATAATTCGTGATTTTTTTAATGAAAAAAAAAAAGAATATATACTCTCTTGAGCCACAAAGACTTCTACGATAAGCCGGAATAAAATGCAACTTGAACAATACATATGAATTGAATGTTCCTAATGAAGTTTTGAAATTAGGCATGAATTTTACGTGATTCAAAATAAAGGTTCTTACCAATTCTTCTAAATATCTAAAAAATAATGGGTTAAATCTTAGATGCTACACCTCCTTTTCCTTCTCCTTCTTTCGGTTATTGATGTTATTTGTTTTTCTTCTTCTTCTTCTTCTTCTTCTTCTTCTTCTTCTTCTTCTTCTTCTTCTTCTTCTTCTTCTCCTTCTTCTTTTACTCCAAATTCTCGTCTCCTCCATTTTTTATTTAACTAGCTGTTTAGAGTTCTAATAAAATGAATATCTATGCGACTACTACTACTACTACTACTACTACTACTACTACTACTACTATTGTTGCTGCTGCCACTACTATTGCTTAGACTTTTGCGATGAAAAAAATGCATATGTGTTTTTATGCTTTTTCCTTTTTCCCCTCACTGCTGAAATGATGGAACAGTCATTATTTAAAATATTAAGCTGTAAACGTCAGCATGATACAAGCTTACTTTATTATAAGCGTGAAGCAGACTAGTCTACATTGCTACGAAAGACAAAGCATCATTCCTTCATAGTCAACAAGATCCTCCCAAACCAGACATCAGAAAAAACAAGAAGGCAGTGGTCGATAAGCAAAATTTAAAGATAAACACACCAGAATGCAAGAAATGCATAAAATTCTTCAGCAATAAAGCAAAATAGAGTATATAAATGTAGTACATGATTGCAACCCAAATTTTTTTTGACTATGCAAAGGGGAAAAACCCTGGTTTTCTACATGATTATATGCAATGGTATTTAGTAGCTACTTACTTCCCTTGTGAAATTTTTTTTCTCATTCCTAAGCTACAACGAAGTTGCTTAACAGGTACGCATTGAAAAAGTATCAATAAGCATGGGTACAGACGTAATAAAGGCCAAACAAATATCATTACAATAATTGTGCTTCTCAAATAAACATTAGCTTGAAATATCAATGGTTGATTACAGCACATATATTCATTGCTGGGCTTTATAAGACAAGTTAAAGGGAATCGGAGTGTGCAATTACACTTTACTGAAAACTGTGCAGGATCTTCGTGTAGTTGTCTTATAAAAATTCAATTTGATTCATAGACAAATTTTAAAATGCACAATGCTATTCATGACTTATCTAAAATGAGAGTAGTAAAACATTATTCACTGTAGGTTTGTTATACTGCGGTAAAACTTTTATTTTAATAATATAAAACAGAATAGTATACAACCTTGATTCGTAAAAGCTGTGAAAGAATCGCGAGTTAAAAAACAAGCAGCCCATAGAGAAAGCCTTTTAGAAGCAGAAACACCAGTAAAACAGTCGACATGCTTTTGCCATGCGTTTACTTTGATTTACCTAGATGGTAAATTTCGATGATAAGATGTTAATTTATCTTATGAAAATTACGATATAATATTTAACAAAAACGTTGTTTTTTTTTCGCTTTTCTTTAAGAAATCGTGTCTAAATACCATTATTGTGTTTATTTATAGTTGTGGAAAAGCACTGAGGCAAGAGTACACAAACACTGTACTGGCATGCAAGATAAGCACATTATGATGCCGAAGTCATTTGAAAGATGATATTACTTATTCCTTGTATTGGTGTTGACACTGCGGGCGATTACATCAGATAAATTAAGTTAAAGAAAGTATAGTTTTTGTGTTAGCAATAAATATAAATTTGGGAAATTCATTTGTCAAGTAGTGAGTTAACAGCAAAATATTGCCAATACCATCACTACTATTACAATTACTACAAATATTTTTACTACCATCACTATTACAACTATTGCTGCTACTACCTCTGCTTCTACTATTGCCGTCCATCGACCCACCCACCTATTCATCCGCCCATAAGTCAGTCTATTCGTCCGGTCATCTATCTATAACCCTGTCTTTAGAAAGCTGCATAAGAGGTGACGTTAATTTTTTTAAACAGTTGGTAAAGGTTAAGTATCGGTGGCTCACATCGGTTGATTGATTACAATTTCAAAGTGTTCTTGCAGGCAGAGCGCACAAAACTGTATGGGTGGCGTGCGGATTAAAAAAAAAATTCTTACCGTTTCCGGTTCTATTTCTTGGCTGGTGTTTCATTTTTTTTTTCCAGATGTACTCGATTATTCTTATGTTCTAACGTTAAAGGCGATTTGTGTGGATTTTACCGCGTTTGCAAGTTGTTCTTCGTTAGTCCTCTTTAGGTTTATTTTTATTCTGTTCTCGGTTATGTCACAGTAGTCTTCGCACACTTTGAATTCCTTGAAACCTGTGTCATCCACACGACATTCCTTGTACACACAGCCTTTAGGTAACCTTATTGAGACACTCCATTTATTTTTCACAACTATGCTGATGACACTCAGCTTTATACTTCGGTAGACGTGGCCCAAATAAGTTCTTCCCTTGAATCTTTTGACGGGTGTGTAAAAGCGATCTCCTCATTGATGTCCGCCAGTGCTTCGAAATTAAATGAAGATAGAACTGAATTGATGATTGTTGGAACTCCATCAAGATTTAAATCTGCTGATGTGTCAAATTTCAAACTGTGTGGCGATGACATTTCTTTCTCTACGTGTGTGAAAACCTTGGAGTAATAATGGACAATAGTTTTTCCATGGATGAAAAAAATTAGACGTTCTTGTTACCTAGAACCTTGAAACGACAAATAAACTTGTCTGTGCTTTTGTAACTTCAAAATTAGATTATTTCACTTCTCTAATGACCGGGATCTCTGAATGTAATATTGATAAATTGCAGCAAGTTCAAAACAACGCTGCAAGATTGTTATATAGAAAGAAGAAAGGTGATCATGTTACACCGTAATTGAAAGAGCTGCATTGGCTACCAGTTAAACAGCGCATTGAGTATAAAGCAGCATCTATTGTATTCCAATGTTCAAATCTTACAAACTAACCAACATATTTTAGTGCTATGTTTACACTCCTACAAGGACTTAAAGATCAGAAAAGAAGAATTTGTTTGCCAAACCTGGAAGAAAACTTAAACCCTATGTAGACAGAGCTTTTACATTCCAGGGCCTAGATATTTGGAGCAGCCTAGCCTTGTCAGTCCAACAGTCTGAATCTTTATCTAGATTTGAATTAGTTCTGAAGACATACTTGTTTGAAAAATAAGTCATTAGCGGAAATTAGGAACTCTAAATTTACAAACTATCTTGTCCATATTTGTGCTTTTCATATGTCTATTTATATTTACTGATTGATTTTTCAACTTTCAATTGTCTACGTTATCCACGTTTTGTAAACGTGTATGAAAGAAATTGTGTAGTTTTTGTTTTGGGAAGCGCTTTGTGGCTTGACTTTATTGTAAAAGGTGCTCTATAAATCTAGACAATTCTTCTTCTTCTTCCTCTCTGATCCTGCAGTAACGCAGTCTTGTTGAAAATATTGTTGGTGTTAATTTGGCTTCTCTATGTTCTTGTACCAGAAGTTTGCTATAGTGTAATGTGGCTTGATTAAAGTTTGGCATGTACCTTAAAATCATACTTAGAAATACAATTAGAATCTACTGCATCTGCATACTACATTTCAAACAAGCCATTTACAACCATGTCAAATGCCTGCCACAAGAGCATAAAGGCAGAGTCTTTGTTAAAAAACGCCAATATTGTGTCACTGTAGAAAACAGACAAGAATACCTGTTATGTGGGACGAGTATAGACTATAAGAACCAAGGTAATTAACAGAGCATTTACTCTAAAACCCATGCATATCGATTACTCTTCCTTTGTGCCAAGATAATAAACTCTACATCTATCTATCTATCTATCTATCTATCTACATGTATCTA
>BMAT01007661.1:311503-324598 GCA_019649035.1 Elysia marginata | reverse complement strand
GAGAGAGAGAGAAAACAAGTACGATAAAAAATTAGCGCTAGCGAATGTAGAATAAACCAACTGCAATGATTTTAAAAACCTAAGAAATTTTTATTTCAGCATTTTTGTTTTCCTGGGTTGTCAGCAAGGTTAATTAAAAGGACGCCGGTTTAAAATCCTGCAACTCAGAGTTTACGTTTGAGGATCTAATTGGTGTTACTATTTCTAGGAATGTTTTGAATCTCTTCTTAACGGTTGTTGGAAATCTCTCGAGAGACGTGTTTTATCGATCCAACTTTTTAGCATGCAAGCGTTCCAAGTACCGTTTAGATAAAGACTCTGCATCTTATTAACGAGCTTATGCTTTTTAATAAATGATGATTTATCGCCCGTCTTCAAGAGGAATATCCTTTGAAAATTTTTCGCCACTAGATCGCGCTAACATTCTCGTTTTTTTAAAAAATTTCTAATTAGCTGTTTCCAGTCCCAACAGATGCTTTTAGAATTAAAAAAAAACAAATTTGAAAATGTTTTGTACTGCGCAAAAAATAGTTTGTTGGTCGCACCCAGCACACACAAAGAATGATTAGAACACAAGTGGTAAAAATTACCTGGTTCAATTGTACACCCTTTATTCGCACGCTATTAGATTGGAAATGCCATTATGATTCCTTGGCAAATCAATCAATATAATAACTAATTATTTTCGGCACTGTACTTGCGATGCGAATTCCTTTACAATCAAACTTTCCTTCGTCAACTGCAATCACCAAATGTTGATGTACAGAATAATCAATTTTATTATAATGTATGGCGTCATGCAACTTTTCTGTTTGCTCATAATCCATCAGCATTATATGAATAGGGATGATAAGTCTGGTGTACTTGAGATGAGACACCAGAATTATGACTGAGTGTGTGGGTGAGTCTTTCCCCTCTTTATATTTTTTTATCTCTATCAATCTACCTATCGCGCTATCTAATTATCATTCTATCTATCGATATATCTATCTATCTATTTATCTATCTATCTATATAGTATATACAACAATACCTTGAGTTCCTACAACGTTGGGACGTCGTCTTGACTCTTCAGACTCGTCAAGACGACGCAACAACGTTGTAGGAACTCAATGTGTTGTTGTATATATAATTAAGCTCCTAAACATTGTTTAGTTGAGCATTTTCCCCCAGTATGGATGCATATTATACAGAGTCCAATCTATCTATCTATTTATCTATCTATCTCTCTACCTATAAACCTATCTGCCTGTCTCTTTGTTTATTGTCTGTCTGCCTGTTTTTCTTTTCACTTAACTACTCACTTGGCCATCAACCTATCTAACAAAGAAAGATAAAGAACGCTTTATCTCCCAATTTACCCGAATGCTCTAGAAGCTTGTGATAGGTTACCCCACAGTTCATTACCAATCACACAAAAAATCAGCACTTACGCGTACCACTCTAGCGTACTGACAATATTTTTTCCCTATACAAGGCCGGACACTCAGTCAACGTTAGAACAAGGCAAGGAATATGTAGAAAAAGTCTTTCACAGGAATAAACGCCGGCCATCCAAGCCAGGCACGAACCCCAAACCTCTTGGTCCGAAAACCAAGTGTATACCATAGACCATTTAGATCACGCCCAGACAATATATATGTATGTATGTATGTATGTATGTATGTATGTATGTATGTATCTATTTTCATCTCTCTCTCTCTCTCTGTCTATCTATCTGCCCTTATTTTTTTTCCTCAGGTATGTTAAAATTAAGTTTCTAACATTTTCTCGTAGCATCAATACACGATCATAATCGCTCTTTCTCTATCAAGACTGTATGTACACTTGCAGTCTTACAGTATTCCAACAACCACAGCGGTTTTCTGAGAAATTGCACACTGGCTGGTCCTTGATTTGTTCATCAACTGTAGCCTCTGTGTAAAGTCATTAGCGCTCCAATTTAGCTGATTTCACATCCATCACGAAGCTTGTTTACCAATCACGTCAACATATATTTGCTTGCGAGAGTCACCTAGCAATTAGTGTCCTTACCAGTAGGTCACACAGCCTAGCCGTGTTCGTTGTGGAGACAATATTTGCACTTTGCAATTACGACTATATAACTATGCACGCCTCTCAGAATATTAACCATTTTCTGTATCGAAGTAAGACGAAATACTGGATTTTTGTTCAGATAAATAGATTATATGATCCAAGAGAAAGGTGATAAGTCAGATCGGACGAAT
Source organism: Elysia marginata (assembly GCA_019649035.1). NCBI lineage: Eukaryota > Metazoa > Mollusca > Gastropoda > Plakobranchidae > Elysia > Elysia marginata. The sequence goes on along the minus strand of BMAT01007661.1, from coordinate 322,370 downwards.
GATCCATGTTGCTGAATCATGAACATTTTTTTTAAAAGGCTGTACTAACATATTGAAGCTGTTACAAAAACAGATTTACATTGTAAAATAATAGATTTTTTTCACTTTTGTTCCTATGATAACTCTGATTAGGACATAATTTAAAGGTTTTTCGGTCTACCTTTTCAAGGTCTTTTGAGAAACAAATTAAGAACACAATCGTTAACTTTTCGTAAAGGAATTTATTGCCGAGAACCCTGCACTCTCCTCAGCCTACCGAGGTCTTTAAAAACTTAAACAGTTGTGAATAAAGAAAATATATAATTGCTCATTCTCAGCAATAGAGACAACAGTTTTGCGTACTCTCAGTTGTAACAAGAAGTTTTGGTTTCCGACAAGGCAAGGGTAGGAACGATTAGACAGAACTCTGCCGTGCTAGCAGATAGCTGGCTCTCGAGTCCCGGCTTGTCCATCAATCCAACCAAACGAGTTTTGTGATCTGATTGTCCCAGCCATCATGTTAGAGCCATGAGTAGAGTATTTAATTATTTATTGTTCCAAAATTATAAGTTACATGAAATATACAAGCTGCTCGTACAGAAATATGAAATTTTGCAAAAGCCCACAGTCGTACACATAAGATAATCTCAGAGCCTCATATTCTTTAAAACATACGCAAAAACATCTGTAATTCTTACTAGCCGAACCATTGTTTATTGCAGAAAATTTTACAAAAACATCAAAACTGTTTCACAACCTCGTAACACGATTGAGTATACACCTAATGTGGTTACGATAAACTTTTATAGAAGCGACCTATTGAGTAACTGTGTATATATTTGGTTTTTAAAAAAAAATCTAAAATTAACAACAAACAACTGAGATATCATGCATAAAAATCATGTCAGTTGGCTGTAATCCTTCGTTACGAGTAACGAAAAATATTTTCAAGGAAAGTAAAAATTAATCATTTTACACAACATTGTATGACCTAAACAAAAAGAAAAATCATATCTTAATGTAAAAGCGAAATGCATAAAATATTATCGATATGCCTAAAATCACAAAACATTTTTTTTAAACATTTTGTTTTCAAATTCCAACTGTATCCAATCTCTAAGTTAATAATCCTGAACAATTCTGTATAAATGCACTAAAAAACTAATATTTTTCCCAATATGTCTATTTTTAGTACGTATTATGAGTTTGTTAACACTCTTTCTTGATTTTATAAATATTTGACATTTGACATAAACTTCTGGTTATGACCGCCTCCATTATTTTTCAGCTAAAAGTTGAGTTATCTTTGCTGTATAAATCTGTTCACTATATCACTGAGTTTTATTAGAAATCACGTTACTTCCGTTCTTTATTCCAGCATATGTATCCAAACCATTATGTAGTTCTCTTTTAAAACTATCAGCTTTTTTCTCCACAGCTTTTTCATTACATATCTGTTCCAACATACATCAGTTTTTTTTGTTATATCCTCTTTCAAAGCATATAATATAATTTTATGTGCACATTTTTTGTCGTTTCTTAATAGAATGTGGTTTTTCAGTTCTGATCTTGATAAGAACAGGATCATGATCAGATGTCACTCAGTGGTTTATCTGACACTTTGAAATAGAAAAGGGTGACTGTATACTTTATGTTGGTAATTACGAGGTCTAAATGGTGGCCACTTTGGTGAGTTTTCTCCTCTACATGTTGATTGAAAGGTTCTAGTGAAATTTTTAAAAAATCTTAGCATATTTCTTTTGTATTTTATCAACATGTAAACTGAAACCTCCTGATTATTGTACTGCATGCCTACTCTATAATTAACTATTGAAATTCAGCCATTAAAAAGATCAACTTTCAGTTTATTTTGACAAGATAGGGAAGTCTGTATACTAAGATAAATCGATAGAGGCATCATTGGTTTTCAAAGTCACTCCAAGCGGTTCAAAAGTTTTGCATTGTTTTGATGTTTTGATTTTTTCATAAGTGGAGTTTTAACTTGTAAATCATTATCAGGCCTCCTCCATTGTCCCTACGTCAAGATCACACTTATATACATACATTGTTTTGTAATTAGCTAGTTCAAGGTCACATCATCATTCTCCCCAAGCCATGTTTCACAGATTAAAATGAAAAAGTTATCACTGTCATTGATGACGATAAAATCTCAAAGGTCCTGTTCCTCATAGATTACAAATTTTTCAAAGAATTTTTCCGTTTTGTTTTTTTTCCAGCCAAATAAATCAATAAAATCACCAAAGTTTAAATTTTGTACAGTTTCGTTTTGTTGTTTCTGTCGTTCTATATCAATCTCACCAGAGCATGTTATCTTTTCCATCTACCACTTCTCCCCCTCTCTGTCTTTTTTGTTATACAGATACTGTTTGTTCTGAGACTTTTTCATGTTTGTGTTGTAGTAGGAGCTGCCCTGTCTCTGAGTAAAGGTAATGGAATGTTAGTGTAAACTGAGGCTGTTGTACGAGACGGTCTCAGTCCCAGGCCAATAATCCAAAACTGAACACATCCCTCATCCCCTACTTTTAACACTACCGTTCAGATGGTCGGCCCTTTACTCTGAAAATGTTTATGAGGTTGACTGCGTTAACCGAGACGTCTCGGTGTTAACTCGCACAAAAAACTGGACTAGATAGATCGAATAGATACATGCACACACACACAGTTTATATTTACACTGATTGGCCTGGACGTTAGATTCTATCGGTTGGTTAGTTGGTTGAATTTTAACGTCTCTTTTCAACTACAAAGTTATATCAGAGACGGCGCTAGAAACAATTGAAAGCATGCTGCCAAACGGTGATGTAAGGAGCGCTTGCATACACCACACCCAGTCACATTATCCTGACACCGGGCCGACCAGACTTAGCACAAAATCCATAAACCCAAATTAGGCGGATAAGCTGCTAATACCAATTTTAAACTACTTGGTTAGACTCGGCCGGGGATCGAACCACGCACCTCCCGATCTCTGAGCGAGTGTCTTACCACTAGGCCACAAAGCCGGCCCTAGATTCTGTCGGTATTGTAGAGTTCCAACTATTGAAAAAGGGACACAATTAATTAGGAAATAATTTTCTCAGACAGATTGAATCAACGTTAAAGAGTGTAAAGAAAATAATTTAAAACTAAACGTGTCGAAAACTAAAAAACTGGTGATTGACTTTCGAAAGGGCGTCGTGCCACCACCCCTATTGGTTATAGCAGGGGACACAGATGAACTAATTAATTCATTCAAATTCCTTGTCACCATTAAGCTGAGAATAAAATAGCAACAACATATTCAGAAAAGCTACACAGCGTACGTACCTTTTAGGAAAAGTTAGGTCTTTTAAGGTTAATAAGGTGCAGAGCCATTGTGGAGAGCATCTTAAATCAATCGATTATTGTTTGGTTTGATAGAACATAAAAAAGGACATTAAAAGACTGAACTAAATTGCCATAAACGAACAGAAGTTAGTTGGTGTGAATCTGCCGATTCTTGAAAGTTTTATATGAAGAAAGAATGTAAGCCATAAGAGAAAAGGTCTTGAAAGATGATACCCACCCAGCAAGGAAGTATTTTGACTTTTCACTCCACGGGTGATGACGTAGGGCTTTCAAAGAAAATAAACGACTAGATCTAGTAAATAGCTTTTTCCCCAAGCCGTGAACAATTTGAGTGGAAGTAGAATTAAGAGAATATTCGAATTGAATCTTTTGATTAAATGAAGAACACCAGGATTGGGTGTTTCGTTGAGTGGGATGGGTTAAGAAGAGTGCATGTATTTCTTGTTCGTTGTGACAAAAGACAGAAAAAGCTACACTGATAGAGAGAGAGGGAGAGAGAGAGATAACATTTCATTTCTTTAATATTTGATGTACTGATAACCGAAAACTGTGTACATTACTATAATATTCATTATGTTAGAATCTAGGCCGCTGTAAGATGGCCTGGGTAAGAATCTATCAGCATGACTGAACATTGCTCATTTTCAATACAGTCATGTATTTATACAACTTTGTGTTGACTGGATAAACTTGAATTGAATTGAAGACTTGAAATGAAATAAAGGAGTATGGCTTAGCTCCATGAAATTGGTTAAAACAATCTTAGCTCCAGACACTTATGAAAAGAGTGTAATAATGTAATCAGCTTCCTATACGTCTTAACTTTTTCAAATCTGTTCCGCAAAATGTTTAAACCTTATGAATTACTGATAAAGGCATAAAGTCATTCATTCAAAAAGACTCCAAAAGAATCAAAACTCATCAATAATAGGAAGAAATAAAAAGGAAAACACACAGAGAGTGATAAGCTGCTGCCAGTTTGGGCTGAGATCTTTTTGTAATAATTATCTGAATGAATCTTTGAAAGTCAAGAACGGAAAGATGGTCTCAAAACTACCACAAATGCTTTCAATCCAAAACAGATTAAATTTCTCCTAAGAAAAACAAATCTCTTAGACATAAAGCTAAGATAGACTTTTACAGAAGCTATTTGATAGAAATGTGCACTTTTAGTTCAGTGGGATAGAAGAAACTTTTCAAAGCAAAGAAAAGTTTTCGAACACCAAATATACAAAAGACAAAGCTCTGTAGAAGGAAAATCAAGGGATTTGAAAATTTTTATACTTATCGAGACACTCCTCAGAGAAGCAAAACAAAATACGAAAACATCTTTTGGAAAAATCACATTGTATTAACAAAAAAAAATAACCTGCAAAAGTGTAAATTGAATATGAACATTGAAGTATTGAAAGGAAATGAAACAATTATCAGTTAAAACAACAAACCTCTTAAAAAAAGAATAGGTTCGAACAGCATCACATTCATAAGCAGTACTTTTAACACCTTGAGACCTAAATCAAAGAAAAAACATGAATACCCAAGGTGAAGTATACCATTTTGCATATAAAAAAATGCATTTTAGTTTTTTTGTCCGCATTTCGATCACATAATAACTTTATGAAAGGAAGGGAGATGTAAAAGGAACGATTTTGATGACCCATCGCTCCAGACGAAATCATGGTGATCATTTGGTAAAGAAACAAATGGAAACTGTAGGACGAATTAAAGCATAATATAATCTTCACTGTAGCAGATATTGAGGATGATGATGATTTCACACGGCATTTGAACTCGATACACCCCAGAGGTAAAACAACCACAAAAAAAGAAGTTTTTTCAACATATATTGATTTTATAAGCACAGCTACGAGATGGTACGAATAATAGCTAATTAAAAATATCTTTAGAGATGCTTTTTCAGGAAAGCAATGTACCGGGTTATGATGACATGAGAATATAAAAAAGCAATTATCGCGTTTTAAATTTAACATGTTCCTAATACAAAACTGTTATATGTGCGATCAATAACACCATGACGTATGATGAAAAATACAACGACTTTTTCCTACGTCTGAAATAATGAAATAACTCAAAAACTTCAAAGATCGAGGACCCTTTCCTAAAAATCCATACATCGATGAAATTTATTGACAGGTGATAACTGTTCCCTGTAACCAAAGTGGCAAGGTAGGTAGAGCTACAGGGCTTTAGTTTATTATCGCATCGGACCGTCTCAATGGTTACAGTAAAACAGAAATGTAGAGAGAGGAGAGAGCGATGGCAAGTGACGAGAAAGAGGAAAGCACAAAGGAGCGATATTAAAATGAAGGAAAAGACAGCAGAACTCTGATTTGTATTCCAAATTTTGTATAGTTTTAAAGCTGACATAGCCCGTAGTCAGTTCTATCGTTGACAAAACACGAGTATTAATGTTATTAGAAATGCAAATTTTAAGAACCTAGATCTTTTATATTTGTCATGATATATAAACTGTTTTAAAAAAGTTTCTTGTAAATTAATAAGAAGAACAGACAGAGAATCAGGAAAAGGAAGAAGAGAATACAATAGTGCTAACACTATTCAACACCTCTGCGCACACATCAGAGAGGCAGACATTGCTTTCGTAATCGCTAAATTTCCAGCCCCATTAAAAAGGGAACTTCACTCAAGACAAAAACCGTTGTAAATGATTGGAAATTATAACTTAAAGCCCGAGACAAATTTAAATGCCATCTGTTTTGTTCCAGTTTCAGACTGTCTGATGTCAAATGAAATATCGCTCCGGGCTGCAATATTACGACTTTGTGTTTCATTGCCAAAGGTGGGCTTGAATAGGTACCTGATTTTACGACATGATGTATGTAACTTATAGGTGATAATATACAGAAAATAATATTGAACCACGACATAAGCATTCTGACTACCATTTGCAATGACAAGATATGTTTGATTATGTGGCTTAAAATCACACACCTTCATCATTTTGTGCTGTTTATGGTCGTTGCGTGTTTTTGTGTTGTTCTTGTTGTTATTGATTTTATTTTCACCCTTTTCATTTGTGTTGTTGTTCATCCTCCTTTACATGCTAGTTTGCATTTTCATCTTCTTCTTCTTTCTCCTCATTTTTTACTTCTTCACTTTATGATTATGACCGTACTCCCCCCTTTACCCTCTAACTACTTGTTTTTTGGAAAGCAACGCATGAGGTTAGAAGACGAACTAACCACAAACAAGTTACATTTAGCAGAACATTAACACGCAGCCGGCCGTCTGCGGAGCAGAACCTTTTGAAAACCTCTATAAAAAGCTGGCTCTATAGTTGTTTAATCTACTTATCTAAGGCTTACTAAGTGGAACAAAGTTTTACTTTTTAAAAAACTATTGCAGCTGATTTAATGTTGTACTTATTCGAAATATTGTAAATCTAGTTATGAATTTACAACGATGAAAAAATATTAGATTATAGGCACTCTATTTTTTCTATTATCCATACGTACATGTATTCTATTTCCCAGTTTATCAATTGAATAAAAGTCAGAATGGAAACTTCGCGCTTCGGTGTGTTTTATAAACTATCAAAAAATGTGTTGGGCGTTGCAGTTGCCAATTATTGCACAAAAACGGAATTTCAACGAAAAATAAATCCTTCTTCCCTCGTTTCAGAGTTCCAATTACTACCCAACCAACATAGGTTTTCATAGATCATTATCAGAATAATCAATAAACCACCGCTCCACCGGTATGCTCCCTGTTTCAGGTTATTTTTGCGTGCAAGAAGATATCAGATGATGTATCTCAGACAAAACCAACAACAACAAAAAACTGCTCTCGCCAACAGCTTTTCGAGCATCCTCAACCTCGAAGACACTGTCACCGAGAGACAGAGGCGAGCGTTTCTGTAGCTAATTAAGCTAATCAAGTCTCACGAGACGTGGACTCGCACCATATTCTGCCACACAGCCCTTGGTTGTTGACGCTGGCGGGTAATAAGGCTGGTGTAGACGGCACACTAGTAAAACACCTTAAAAATTTCTTGGCTGACATAGCAAGGAAAGAAACCCCCAGGAGGCAGATCAGTTGTTCAATGCAATTTCTTTCATTATATAGAAAAAAATAAAAAGCTTTACTAAAATATAAGGAGGTCATTACGATATCTAAAGAAATTGAAAAGAAACCGGGAGAATATTAATTGACCAAATTAATATCATCATATAACTAAATGTGCGTATATGCCAACAAAAAAGGACCAAAACTCCAACTACAGACAAAACTTACTTAATTCGATTCACGAGCTTTCTTCAGTTTGCTTTAAATTTAAAAGCCAGGTTAAGAGCTTCAAGCATGAAAATTCTCACTCCAAAATCTTTTTCAAATTCGAAAGTGCAGATAAAAAATATAAAAAAAACTTTAAATCAAACATTGTAAGAAAAACTAAACAAAACATTTTTTAATAAAAAAAACTATAAACCCAACATTGTGTTTAGCAATCTTGTAGCTAAAAACATACCCAAGCTTCAGACGAAAATCTTCATTCTCCTTATGCAGCTCGTAGGTCTTTTAAAATCTACCTATAAATCCGAATATTTTCAAGATAACGCTTGGACCAGTTCTTCTGATCCATATGACACGTCTACAGAGGTTTTTTTTTCAAATTAAAATCTATAAACAATTTTTTATTTCAACTGAAAAACAGAAAATGAGCCACTACCACTACTGCTATATGAAGCTAAGAATAACATATTTCAAAACCTATCGTCCAGTATGATTTCTTTACTTTAGGACGCGAATGAAACTCTCAAAAAGGAGGCACTAACCTGATTTTCTGGTAAATTTATAGTTGATTATTTGAACTATCCAAACAGAAAAACCATGGCAGTCTCCTTTGTTTATCAATTTCTCTTATCTTTTTTTCTATTTATAGTAAATGAAACTTATTACTCTTTCAGTTCTGATTCCTTTAAATGCGCTACTCCACGTATTAATTTCAACCAAATCTAGAACGTCTCATCAACGCTTGCGGCAAAACTAGAAAAAAAACACTCAAACTATTCTAAACCTAGCTTCGATCACTCCGTTTTATACAATCCACAAAAAGCCAAAAGTGTCAAATTTAATCCCAATAACTGATACTGAATCTTCTCCAAAGATCAGCATAAACGGTTGACAAAAACTAGCACAGGAAAGAAACAGGAATATGACAAAAAGAGAGGAAAAATACCAAAAATGGGGCGCAGAAGAATTATGAAGTGTAAAGCTAAAAATGAATTGGACCCGAAAAATAAATCCAAAACAGAAACCAGATGGACTGACTGCGTTAACTGCTAACAGAGTTAGCGAAGTTCTGAAGCCCATGGTCGCATTGCAACCTTTTTTTCTACCTTTGAGACAGTCGTCTCGAGTCTGTAGTCTCCGGTCTGAACATTTACTTCCAGCCACAACAATATTAGGAGTGGTCTGTCCTGAGGCGAGCTGCTGGGTTTTGTTCCGAATACTGACCATGATATTGGCGGCACGCTTACTTTCATCATTCGTGTAAGACCCTGTCAACGAAGGGACCCACTAAATGAATTACGGACGTCGGAGGGTTTGTCAGAGCACTTCATTGCCTGTTGCCTGATTCGCCTCAACCTGGGATACTAGCGACTACTTGGAAGTGCTTCACGCGGCTTCGGTGGAAAAGATCTTTTTATACGATCATAGATGTCGAGATTAAGCATTCACATCATCAGCGTCAATGGCGTTGTAGAAACGCTGCTACTGTCACGGCTGTTAATATGAATATTGATGTCGCAATTGCTTTTGCCATGCGCCAAAACGTCTTTCTCTGTCAGTTGTAACAAAGTAAAGCAGACTACTAACATTTTCGAGCAACAAACGGAGTGCCACTTAAGCAGAAACATCGTTGGTGTATACATAGTACTGTATAATGTGCCGGCTTTCTTTTATAGTTTTGCAGTATTTTTTCGCATCGGGATAAATGAAAAATTTATATCAGAAAATTAAAAAAAAACCTCTCTTTTTTCAAACGCAGAATGTTGGCATTTGGTACCAGGTAATGAGTAAGCTAAATCAAAACTTTTAACTGCATCCAAGGTAGAGAAGCCAACAGTTCTTACATTGTTAAGCTTTTTGAACTGTTGCCACTAAACGAATATGGTGACAACAATGAACATTTCCCAAATCGGAACGGAATTTACATAAATAATCAACATGTTCGTTTCGACAATTCAAACAAGAAAACATAGAAATCAGCTTGATCTCCTTGACTTTATGATGACTTACCATCCTTCTTGTAGTATAGAATCTCCACCTGGTTCTCTTCGGAGCCCTGCAGGAACTCTTTGATCTGAGTGATGGCGTAAGAGCTGGTGAGAGGTCCGTGAAGAAAATCACAGAGCGATGACTTTTGCATGACTTCCGCGCGTGAGTAGCCAGTGAGCTCACAAAATCCATCATTACAGAAGATAATAGGAACTGTCTCCACCTGAGCGTTGGCGATTACAAACTTTCGGTCTGGAGGAACAAAACAAAGAAACAGTTACACCTAATAACCATCAGGATCATCGCGAATTTCTTAAGTCCTATAGCTTTGATAAAATTAATGTGTTTTGAAAGACATCTAATGATGCTCTTATAAATTTATCTTTACAACGAGGCTTACAGATTCCTACCACGTTTTCAATGTTAGTGGTGATGCATCAGGTTTCACAATGGCCCTAAAAGCGTTTTTTTATACGTTGTAGGATGTTTTTCTAGTTTGGCACACAAGAGGTGCGCAATCTGGTACAATATATGCAACAGTCGCGGAATCAATTTTACTTTAAATAGATTTTATCTCTTGACTATATTCATCACCACTGAATCAAACTTTCGTTCACCATAACCTATAAAATGTCTGGTTTGATTTACATCTCGGTTCAATAACTATTTTGAAGGCACTTTAAAAGTAGAGAAAATGTAAACATATTCTACGTTCATTAAACAAGAAAAGTCAACGAATCCGAGGAAAAAATACGAACTTTTTTATCTTTGTAGAAAGAAAGCAACAAATAAGAAGGCGATTTCCATTTTTGTTTGTCTTCTTCTTCAAAACACTTGCAAAAAAGAAGAAATCACCACCCGCAGTATAGTAAACTATGTCTTTGTTTTAAATTAGTAGATGGAGGGGTGGATGTTAATCATTTTTCCATAGATGCGCTGGGAATACAAGTTTAACAGGTCAAATTCAGTTGACATTTTGCAAAGATCTTAGCTGCTATCTTGTTTACACAGTCAATATTGCAGTTTTTCGGTTTTTTGTTTGGGTTTAAGACAAAATTAACTGTGACTTCAGAATTGTTCAGACCATCATATTTTGAAAGCCACTTACACTGCTATATTTGTTCAACATACAAAAATCAATTTACGATTACGTATTATTGTATATAAGAGAAAATAGTTTAGATTAATAACTTTACTTCAAAGTTATAACTTACGGTGGCGATAGCGATTGATATAACAATAATTATAACAACAACAACAACAACAACAACAATAATAA
>BMAT01007661.1:281716-295695 GCA_019649035.1 Elysia marginata | reverse complement strand
ACAAGAATCAGAAGTGTTATGTAGCAGAAGTCTGATTTTCTGTTTCTTCAATAGTATTTTCCTTGCATAAAGTAACGATATATATCAAAACTGAAATAGGTCGGTGGTGGGTAATAAGAGAGCAACCTGTAGCTCTCAGAGATAAAACTTTCTAAATATTAATTAAAGTTAGAGATTTGTATTTAAAAAGTTGCACTTCAACCCAGTAAAGGTTTAAAAGTTTTATACTAAAAGGATACACAATTAAAAGATTAGGTAATTGAACAGTGATTGTTTTTCACTATCACACTAAAAAGCTAGAATAATACACAAACGAATTACGCACTAAAATATTGTAAGTTTTGTGTTTATAAGTTGAGTATTGTTGTAGGGTTGATCTTTATTGCTTGACAAAATTTATAAACATCAGCCGCAGAAAAAAGAGATTGGTTCAAGAAAATGAAAGTAAAACTATAAAAAATGGGCATTCACACACATAGCAATCGTGGGAAGAAAATTAATTTTGCAGCCTGTACCAAAACATGCTTAATGAACGGAATTATACATGTTCATATCGCGCATTGATGAAATTGAACAAAAAACCTTTTACATTATTTCGAAAAATGAAAATATTAAAAAAAATAATATCCCATCAATTACTTCACTAAACTGGATACTATGTGATTGAACCATCTATCGATAAATCTTTGAGATTATCTGCCGTTCAGCGGAAAAAAGCATTTAAAATCAGTTAGTTCTAGATATAGACTGAAACACTACTAGCAAACAAGTCGGTTGTATAAAGTATCTAAGTATGGTAGTAGATGATGTTGTGAGTTTGAACCAGGGGAGAAATGAAGCAGTTGATCTGGATTTAGATTAAGATCTAATCCACAATCTAGGGTTCTGCAAAATTTAATATGTAGCTATGTCAAGGGTAGACATTGTGAATGGATCACACTTTAGTCTGCCGGCATCAAATAAATCGAAAGATATTCCCGGCTTAACTGGTAACGTAGTTTATCATTAACAAATTTACTGATAACGTAGTTTATCATTCACCGCTTTACTGATAACGTAGTTTATCATTCACCGCTTTACTGATAACGTAGTTTATCATTCACCGCTTTACTGGTAACGTAGTTTATCATTCACAACTTTACTGGTAACGTAGTTTATCATTCACCGCTTTACTGGTAACGTAGTTTATCATTCATCGCTTTACTGGTAACGTAGTTTATCATTCACAACTTTACTGATAACGTAGTTTATCATTCACAACTTTACTGATAACGTTGTTTATCATTCACTGCTTTACTGATAACGTAGTTTATCATTCCCTGCTTTACTAATAACGTAGTTTATCATTCCCTGCTATATTGTTAACGTAGTCTATCATTCCTTGCTTTACTGATATCGGAGTTTATCATTACTTGCTTTATTGATAACCTAATTTATCATTCAGCTTTGATCCAGCAGAGCCGGTAACTAGGGTTAAAAATTTTACACCAGGCTTTGGGTTCCCCAAAAACGTGTTAAACTTGCTTAAAAAATAAAAAAACCAGTTGTGGTTGGTAGTCTATGAAGATAGCATACTTATTTGAATTACAGTTCTGACAATTTAGTCCGAAACATGCTTCACCTTAAGATAAAAAACGAATCACTACACAAAAAATGCAACGAAGAACATCTTTCATTGTACATCCTCGAAAGCCGATGGCGCCTTTTCGGACACATCTTGAGAAGAGATATAGAAATTCCAGCCAATAAATCTTTGGAGGCATACTTTGTTCGCAAAGGCGGGAAGTTTCTAGGAAGGTCAATTACAACACTACCGAACGTCCTCAACAAGGATCTCTCTCGCTTACCAACAGGCGAACTTAGACTAAAGACCAACGATGATCTCGACCACCTGAGATCAATTGCACAAGACAGACAACAGTGGAAAGGGCTCACCACGAAAATCCGAGAAGCAGCAGAGGCGTCCAGGTCGGAGAACTAGGACGCGGAAGGCGATAGGTCAGGGTAAGGTAGGTCATGCTTCACCTTACATAATAGAATTTGCCTAAACTCCGGGTCAAACGAGTCTTGATTGCGAGGAGACCAAACATGATAAAAAGAAGCAAAATGTTGCACACATTTTGAATGGATCAGTCTCATTTTGCCCTGTAATCAAATTTATAATTCTTGTAAAAAGGCATTTGTCGTAGTGGTGGTTGTAGTAGTACCATTAGTAATAAAGATAGATTTTCTTGGTAAGCATTTCCAAGCTCCTGGGCGAGGTAGACCAGCTGATCCTCTGCGATGTGGTTTTTCCCTATACGCAGATTGTGTATTATTCAGGGGGTTGTTCATTTTCAGGTGTTTGAGGAGTCTGAAATTAATCATGCGTTCTATGACCTGGCTGAGACATCTCCCCAACAATCAGATACATCTCTGGTATTGTGAGTGTTGGTGGATTTGAGAGACAGAGGAGTGGAGGGTGAAGAGTAGGTGTTTGTGATGTACATGTCTCCTGCCAGTAGAAGTAGCTTCACGGTCTGGTATTCTAGATCGTCTTTGTCGTAGTGCTGTACCTCCACGGCTGGAATGGGGTTTCGCACAAAAGTGACAATGACTGTATGGAGTTGTTTCCTGTCATGTTGGAAGGCCTCAAATCCGCGTATGAAAATTCTTTGGTTTTCTGTCAGCATCGTTCCTTGAATGAAGACAACATCAATCTTGTTTTCTTGGAGGAATTTTTGGCTTCTTCTTTTGTAAGCCCTCAGAATTCCACTGAGCAGTTTTGATATGAGTTGGGTTTTGAGGTTGGTCAGCAGCTTGACTCTGCTTTCCCGTGACCTCCAGGCTGGCAGAGGCACCGGTTGCTTAAGCGGGTCTTGACAAAGTCAAGGACCCGGCATCATCCCTCCGCGGTCTTCGCTGATACGGATGACACCATTTCTGTAGCGTGATCTGACAAAAACCATTAACTGTATTACGTGTGCACCCTAATAGTACAACAGTACCAACGTCGAGGCTGGCACACTCCGTTTTTCGGTCGGCTAAAGGATTTTTTTATAGGAATTTTCCTTTTCTATTGCAGACTGCCTTGAAATTTTGGGCTTTGAGCTCTGCCTAGTACTGCCTACCCATAGTTGGTCCGGGACTGCTTCTTTGCCCAGCCTAAGCTGTCTTATTCCGCAGCTATCTGAGGGCCACTCCCCTATCCGCCACCCGTGGACCCGCTGTGTATGGGATTTTCGCCCCACCCAGAGAAAAATATTCAATATCGTAAACGTTACGTTTGATTAAAATTTCATTATGCGACACGACACGAAAATCCATAAAGAAATTTTAACCATCACGGTAAAAGCTTTGTTTTTGTGGCTCAATTATCAAAATATTTACAAACATTTGTTAAAGAAATAAAAAATACTGATCGGAGGCAAATGAAAAAAGATGCATCTTTCTGTCAAGACCTGTGCCAAATATAGAATGTGTGTATGAATTCTGAAAAACATATTCGAAAGAAACGTTGACCAGACATTTTTATCGCACTATAAATAACTTTTCGAGAGGTTTCGGATCGCGGATTAATAAACACTGGTGAAGGTGAAGTCAGTTTAATCTCCATTATCAAGTTGTATTTTTTGAAAGAGCATCGTGTCTTTTCCAGTGACGTAGTTTGTCGTACTATTTTAAGATTTTAATTATATCAATCTAATCCAAATCCAGTGATGTTTTGTAGTAAAAAGTTGGAATTGGTTGTTTTATGTGTGCGACTGTCAGTATACGCGTGTGTTTGTGCTCTTTGGTGCATTGAAATTGATTTCTGCCTGATAGAGGTTTCAAATCTAAGAGTGATTGCCTCGCATGACATGGAGAAAGAATGATCCAATGGACAACGATCTTTTATTTCGCGAATGTCAAAATGCCTCATCTTATTTAAATTTTTCATTATATTGTTTCCTCTAGAATTATAATAACTACAAAGCAGCTTTTTGCTCCTTCTTCTTCTGCTCTTCCTCTTCTTTCATCCTCTGTTTCTCTTCACTCGCTTCTTCTTCTTCTGTTGCTCCTCCTCCTCCTCCTCCATCTATTTAAAAGAATTTTGTTTATACTATAGACTGTTGCGAATTTTATCTACAAAACTGTGATGGGGCATGGGCATAGAGCTAAGTTTGGATGCCGCATCTGTTATTATTCCAGCCAAGTTTAAAAAACATAAAGTAAACAGAAAACGGAGAAGAGCAAGCTGAAAAGGAGTCCGTCCTTTGTCAACAAACTAAGCCCAGCGAGCAGCAACAGGGGAAATCGTGTTATTAGATTTTCGTCAACGCCTGCTACAGCCCTGGGAAATAGGCGTGTTCCACCGACTGTAACTTGGTCAAAGCAGATGAAACAGCAACATGCATTGTGGACCCAAGAACGCTTTGTGTTTGAAGACTCAATCTGGATGTAGGCCCTAGCCACGTACATAACCGCCGATGTCTAGGCAAGCCCCATGATTATTGGAATATTGAACAGAATTCTTGGATTACTCTGTAATGACAAAGGAAGCCTCTCAGCTGAAAGTCCGTGGATTCTAAACGAGACAAACTGGAAAACTTTCTCTATTCTACATAGATCTAATACCTATATGAAGTTTTTGGACTGGGTATTTTATCAATTTTACAGCCGATCGATTAATGAGATGCCATTTGAGAAACCGTGTAATGCCCTGGTCACATCGGGGTTTTTAATGAGGTTAGCTAGAGGGGCGTGATGAGGAATCTGTTGGCTCGGAACAAGCTCTATCGACGTTTGTTTTTGTGTGGTGACTCAGCAAATGAGCTAGTGATGAGGGTTTAGTCAACACAGCCATGGTGGCGCCCGTGCTAAACCAACCTAATCAAACATACCTGCCTGGCTGCTTCGGCCTTGCAAGTGCTAGTCTGCTAGCCCACGCTCTGGGATAATTGTTACAGCAGTAGAAGGCAAAACTTTTTAGAGCCTGGAAATGGAGCAGGTGATGCTGTTGCCTAACTTAGAACTTTAGAAAAATAATGTTTTTGGAAAATCATTTTTGCTTTCATAGAATTCCATGAAAATGGGTGTGGGGAAGCTTGATATTTTCAATTCATGAGATTATTAGTGATTCGATACTCTGCAATACCACCCTCTCACAAAATCCACACACGCGTACGCAAAACGCTATCAAGTTGATTCAAGATAACAGCCACACTTATAAAAACCAAACATACATAAAACGGTTTCCTTAAAACGTAAAAAAAATGTTTAAAAGTTTTCCTGTTTTATTAGAAACAGTATTTGTAGGTTACCTCGGACTTGATGATTGATCCCCAACACAATCGTAGTTCTTCCACACAACACATAAAACCAGACAAAAACATTAATTTAAAATATTCAAACCAGAAGCCATCGCGACAATATATTCAACAGCTGAATATCTGCTTCAATTGCCTACGATTTATTTTGTTCGCTGCGGTGAGGTAACGAGATGACTCGATCCTGTTCAAAGTGCGACTGGCCCAAAACTCTTTAAGATTCAACCCGAGTATTTCACGTTTTTATGGTTTAAGTTTTCACGGCTCCTGTGCAATCCACTGATAACCATTTGCTGTAAATTGTTCAAATGTTGTATCACATGTCAAAGCTACTTTTTTCATCGCATAATGACTATTCTAAAAGACAAATGTGAAAAGGTTAGAGAGCAGTATGTGTACTCTTTTTGTGGGATAGATGTGGATAAATTAGTTAACAAAACTTCTAAGTTAGAAAAAAATGCATCTTGCTGAGTCGCAAACGATTTTTTCAACCTGGGTGTAGATAGCACTTTTCATATGAAATGAGTCCAATATACCGGTACTACATAAACCCCAGCCCCTCCCCTCCCCCTGCCCGTAATTAAGTTAAGTGAAACAAAACAATTAAAAAAAAATATGCATGACTGGTCGGGCTGTTGTATACATTAACGGCAAAAAATATTCAAACATAAAAGTGGATGTGTTTGTGTGATTCCACCCACTGCTTACTAATTGAAACTTGAAAGAGCAGCGTGCTTTCCTCAATACTTCCATCTTGGAAAGGTTGAGATGAAGAAAACCCCCACAAATTTTTATAAATTACCTTACCCTCATTGTGTAAACGATACCTTGTAGGTTGGAAGCCTGCGGGGCTTGGAATCCTCATACCAATTACCTTCTCTTTCTAGCCAGGCGCGTGTTCACCAAAGCCTGGTCAACAGACAGAGGTCGGTGGGTACTAACTATAACCAGGATCCGTTGCAAAACTCCAGGCACGGCCGCACCCTCCTGCTAGTTCACACTTCGTTCAATTTGTGAGAGAATGGCCAACGTGCACATTATTATTACAAGACAATTTGTTTGATTAAGCCTTATTGTTTCGACCTATGTTCTTGTTTGAACAATAATGTAGAACTATACGGTGTTCGACCAGTACCACTGAACTGCACGTTAGTGTGGTAGCCAGGTCAAATGTCTTCTCCATACCCAATAAACTCAAGCAATTTCGGAGGTAAGGAATAACACGGTGGTTATGGAGTATTGGAACTTGTAAGAGCTTCGTTATGGTTCTTGCAGACAAAGAATGAGAGTGGCACATGAACTGCCACAGACTGCCAAAGAGAGACAAACAGATAGACAGGCGAACAGACAGAAAAGTTCAAAGACAAAGTATTACTCACATGGACGGAGGCATTCTAGGAGTAAAAGACAAAAGACATACACACAAGCGGGATGACAGGCCATGATGATGATGAAAAAGAACAAGGGGACAACAAAGGTAGTGACTATAAATAATGATAATTATGGTGATGATGATATTGTTATGGCAAAGGGGAGCGATGGGAGAAGGATGATAACGATAATGATGACGATGCGGAGGAGATAAGTATGACAATGAATTAAATGAAGAAGATGAGAGTGATGATGATGATGATAAATCACATAACTATACTAGATCTGGTACTTTCTTTCAAGCTGAACATTAACGTGTAAAGTATTACAATTTCCATCTTATTTTCATGTTAATGTCCGGTACCTACGAACAATAACATACATACACATGGAAAAACAATTTTGTTTGACACAATATAGGCATTATAGAGGTACCTGGTATTTAAAAGACAGGGTGTACGTTTTTCTTCTACTTCGATATTTTACTTGAGATTGATTTATACTAGAAAGTATCTACTACAAAGTGATGCGAAAATGTCATACCTCTGGAGGACTCTATCTGAGCGAAAAATATTTAAACTTATTTCGATTATTTGACATTATTATTAGATCTTTACTTCTTGTAAGAATTTGAAACCCTACACACTCCACTTCAAGCCCTGCCAAAAGGTTGACTGAAAACTGTATTCCATAAGAGAAATCTCTGAAACTACCGTAGTCTAAAATGCATTGGAAATGAACTTTATTGTAGTTTGTTTTAAAACATCCCATTCGGTCCAATTCTTTCCTATGCTTTTCTGCCGTTTTATCAAACATACTCACACCCTATCTCCCTCTTTCTCTCTATGTCTCCCCATCTCCCTCTCAATCTATAATTATGTGTATTATAGTTTTCCTACATTTTCATTCCTTCCTTTTTCGTCTTTGTCTGAGTGTCTGTCTGTGTCTGTCTGTCTGTCTGTCTCTCTCTCTCTATCTCCCTCTTCTCTTTACTGTTGCTCTTTCACTCCATCTTTTTCATTTGTCGCTCCTTCTCATTCCGCATTCTGGACCAGACACTCCGATCTAGCAGCCCCGACTGCCGAAGGATCTAGTATCGATTACCATTACAAACAGTGGACTGGTGACAAGACAGGTTGCCTCGTGTAGACCCTGTTCCCTAGTCTCAGCATTGTTTCACTCTCTACTTTTATGTGTAATTTCAGCGTCGAGTTCGTTCCAACTGTTTCACGAAAAGACGTAATGGTGTTGCGAAATCATCTGAAATTTCATTAACGGCACACATGTCTGGTTACACCTGCAATGCTGCGGATTATTCTTAGGCACAGAATCAAACAGCTTCAAATACAATGTTTGTTTGCTGTTTTTTTTACAATCTTTATGAGAAAAATAAAATTGTATTTTCTATTTAGTTTCATAAGTTTAAAATATTGCTGTAAATCCAAAAATTCGATGAATTCAGACATTATCTGTCATATCAAAAGCAAACTATTATAAAATTTATTACTAGTGAAACGGAAATGTCTGTGATGAAAATATCATTGCTACGCCGAAATATTAAAAAAAATCCCTCCATCTTCAGCAGATTTTATGCATGAAAATCAGGGATTCACATAATGTTTGACACCGGATATAAAAAAAATCGATAAGACGGCGCGGTCGATGCTAAAGCCGATGGCGTTTGCGACAATAACAAAAATAATACTGCTGACTGTGCTCACACGATTGTCAATAATCTCACTGGTGGAGGGAGAATGAACAGCTCTAGAAACTAGTCATTACTGTGAAAGTTTTAAGAGTGGTAAAGGTGGTGGTGGTGGTGGTTATGATAATGAAGTTGATGATGGCGCGTGTGATGATGAGCATGAGTATGCACTAGTGTCAAATAAAGTTTTGTTTAGGTATCAGAGCTAAAAGGATTAGTAAGATTATGCTTAACTTTTAATCAACGCACTTAAAACTGTTATATTACATCAGTCGTTTCCTTTCGTTATGTTTTGCTTAATTTTTCCCTCTTTAATCTTTTAAGTTAAATGCTTTGGTTTTTAAAATTAACTTAGAATGTTTGTTAGAAATTTTTTCAGTAAGCATTGGCTATTACTTCGTGGTCTAATGTTACAAAATACTTGAACATGGCCCACTCAGAGCATTTTAACGATATTTTTAAAAACATGAGGAGGACAACAGAAAAACAAAGCAGATTTAACATATAAATTTATAACCTTATCGAAACATTTCCAAGTTGAATCACACATTGTTTTATTTGCCGGTAATATTTTATAAAAGTACTTTTGTAAAACTTATATATATATATATATATATAGGCGTGTTAATAATATCTTGAATATTTTTCTCGTTGTATGACCTTTAAGGATTTATTGCTTTCAAATTCGTGACGGCCGGGGAGGAGCAGTACATGAAACATAATTGGTATAGAAGGAGGACATGTGGGTTGGGCAGTCCATCCCGGCTGTCTAGTGTCTACAGCTCCGGAGGGGAGTCGAGCCGGAAGATTCGAACATAGAACTAGGTCAGGGAGAAGAAATCAATAGCGGCGATGAAAGGCACGACTCTGGTCTGGAGAGAGAGGGTTACAGGCCATGTCAGACTGAGCAAAGCGGGAACAACCAGCTTTCAAACCCACGGTGGCAAAAGCACCATGGGGTGAAGTAAATTTAAAGTCTCGGATGCTGCCGAAAAATCTAAAATGAAAAGTGTCTGAGGAGATATTATTGTTTTTCTAATATATATATAGCGACAACCTATGATATATGGTGTAAACAGTTTCAGCACCAATATCCTAAGGGCCTAGCCGTATTGTGGAATTTAAAAAATCTTTTCAGGAAATTGACAACCCATGCCCCGAAGAATTAAGTTCTCGTGTAATAAAGAAGTTAAGAAGTCAACTGAGTACAGCTGAGGCAATTTTAATTCAAATTGTAACCATATCTTTTACCTCGATCAACGTATAAAACAAGAACTCGGTCTTTTCATTAGTTGAAATAATCTCAAAATCTCTAGTTGAGATCAGAGTTAATGTCGACTCATCGTCACCCTACCTTAAAAATAAGGAATCTAAAGGAGTACGTGATATCAACAAACAAATATCAGCAATAACAATCTATCGACATCCCATTAGTTTTTGTTGTGCCCTCCTGTTTTTTCACACCTAGAAAAAGTTTTTGGTTACAGTACTTTGTGTTGAGGGGATTTCGTTTCTATGTGGCCATGGACATGTGTTTCAAGTAGCATCAACTCGGACTCTGATTTGGTAAAGCTGTAGAAGAATTAACGAGGTAAAAAGATAGAAAGTAGGAATAGTTAAGATAGAGTAGAGACAAAAGCAGATAGACAGACACGCCTGAATGACAGGATGATAAACAGAAAAAGATACAACCGCATAAAACAGGTAAGCTGCAGTTTGCAAGAGAAACTGGAGGAGGTTTGGGAGAACAGGACATTACACACTCATCTCTCCTACCAGGATTTCGTGTGCAGGCCTTGTTTGTAACGTAAGAGAGCTTTTGTGCACAGCGATAAGAGTTACAGCCGCAAATGTTTCTCATAGACAAATAGCAAAATAATGTTCAAATATCATTGGTACCTACACAAGATAGACATCGAAGAATTAAAAGAAAGAATGCTATTATCGCCTTTTTCTAGAAACCAAGACAGAACAGTGCTAATATTAAGGTGGGTTTAGGTGGGTTTTTAATTTTTTTCTATGAAAAAGGTATTGAAAATAAGATGTAAAGTGATATAATAAAAAGAATATAGAACGGCGAGAGCACTTTGCCCCGCCAATGAATACACCAAATTATTGTCCAACGTTATCAAAACATTTAAATCGTACCCAGTTGACTTGAATTTTTCATAACTATGTACTTATTTTCAGCCATTTTTATCAAAACATTAAAGTTTTTAATGAAAACAAATAATGCTCATGAGATCATGTTTTGATGGAAAGATGGAAAACTATGTATACATATATATAGCCTTAGAAAGAATGAGAGAAAGCAACGGACTGTCCATCCTAATGATTCTGAGGCCCGACTGTAACGTGGTAAAGGTTTTTCTGTAACGGAAAGGCTCGGCGATCAGACACCCGGGTATATTGATAGACAATCGATCGGAAAAATCGGCTACAAAGATTCTACAAAGAACGCGCCCTTGTTGAAGTGCGGCCGCCCTGTTATTTGGTAGTCATTGATGTCTGGTGCATTGCACTGGGAGAGAAACTGAAGAGATGGGGCGTCCACCAGTGAAAGAAGGCGGAAGGAATTAACAGGCCCACTGGGTGTATCCGGAAAAGTGGAGTTTTCTGGTTGATGAGCGAACTGTTGAGCAGGGCAGAAAGGAAACGAACACGGCTCATAGCTCTAGGGAGACCGAAGGGAAAGATACTGCGTATATGACTGAGTGGCGTGTCGCTAAAAGCATTCACATTTTTGTACTTTCTAAAAGTGTTTATGATCAAATTCAAAAAGAT
This sequence comes from Elysia marginata, assembly GCA_019649035.1. Classification (NCBI taxonomy): domain Eukaryota; kingdom Metazoa; phylum Mollusca; class Gastropoda; family Plakobranchidae; genus Elysia; species Elysia marginata. Next base: position 284,547 of record BMAT01007661.1, on the reverse strand, counting down.
ATTTGATATTCATAAAGCAACGTGTTTTTCCGAAGTCTGAAGATGGTTGCTTATTCGTCTTTTTGCAAAGAGAAAATTTTACATTTAAGAAGTCAGGAACACGCTGCAGTTTTGCCAACAGTAATGCTTATTGTTAAAAATAGCTATTAAGTTCAGCAGCTCTAAAGAAAATTTTAAGCTATTCGATTGATCAATATTCAAGCAATCAAAATTACCTTGGATTCATGTTCTTTAAACAGCATCTTTTAAGTATATTTGTACAAAAATTGGATTGTTACTTTTTCAAAGTGGGGTACGTACTTAGATGTTCTAGTGGCAAGTTAACTAGTTCGGGCCACGTACATGCCTCGTGGGTTCTCATTGCCAAGGAGTTAACACAGCCAGCGTATACTCCAATATTCTTAATGTATTGATGATTGAGTTAAATAAATAATTTATGTTTGGCTGGCGAGGCATACGGTGGATAAAGTATTTTTAGTAATGTCATCGTGTTTATCAGTGAATAGATAAGGTAACCCCCTTCCTAATTTCACAAAACACACAAGGATTGAGAAGACCAATATGCCTCACCTGGAAGTTAAAAGGTGTCAAAACGCTTTAGACAAATAACATAAACAGCGAGAGACGCGTTTTGTGTATTCCAAACTAAAATAATGTAGCATGCAATTTTAACAACAGTAACCAACCACATTTTACATTATACTTCTTTGACGTCATTGATAATCTTGAAAACCACGGACTTATAGGCGATGTGGGCATGTGATTCGGTTCTTTAGTACTCATTAAATTATTTAAATTTTGTTTTGTCACGATGTTTCTAGACAAATAATTAATGTCACAGTTATCTGTTTCATGTCCACAACGTAAACCGCTAATCGAATACAGCAGATAGATCTTATAGTACTGGTTTGTCTCTCAACATTTTGCTCTGCTACTATTGATCCTAAAGGCTGTTAATGTCTAATATGTATGCGCTAATATAAGAATTGAGTAAGCTATATTGATTTCTTCCGTGCGTTCACAGTTAAAAATCCTCTCGTTACAACCTATGGGATGGTACCCTTCCAGCAAAGATGTAATTGGCGGTATATTATTAAACTAATAAACTTTGTTTACCACTCAACTGCTACTCTTTTACAGGTATATTTATAAATATGTTTTGTATGATATTATAATTTTTTAAAGCAATGGATAGGGGTACATTATAATGTGTTCTTCATCGAAGGGGGCTAAGCCATACAAGATTAAAAATACGTTTCAAGAGTTATACAATTCAAAAGGATATGTTAGTAGGGTCAGCAAATTATACATAAAGGCCACTACCAGAAGTTTAGCAAAATGGGATAATTTTCCAAATGAACGTTCAAAATTAGTACTCAGTGTGAACACTATACTGTTAGGATATTTTTGAAGGTTTTATAAAATATCGATAACTGTCTTTATATTGCAAAAACAATTTGCATATTTTAATTTGTTCTTTTTTCAAGTTCTGAGAATATCTTGGCAAAACAAAAGATCTGCGGAAAAAATTCAAGTCGTTTTCCCATAGCTTATTTTCACTATTTGAGTAGGCCTTTTGAATTTAGCATAGACGCTAGATGTAGATATATTCAATTATATGTACTGTTTGCCCATCTAGAACGGTTTTAGGTCCGCTGGACTGATGTTTGACTGGTCTTATTTATATCTAACGCAGACAATTAGATCTCTGATTTTAAAATAATGACTTATCGACGACGAACAATTCTCTGCGTTTATTTCAAACGGTTTTACAAGTTTTACAACAGAAGTTTTAAGTTAAAATATTTTATTCCTCTCGAGGTCAAGTTATATTCGACTTCACAAAAGAAAATTGCCCACAGTGTAACCTACCATAAATTTTGTACGCTGTAGTTGGATATAATTATATAATGTATATACCAGCAAATGTCATTTTTCTCTTGCCTTTTCCACTCGCAGCCCATCTTTACCATCTCTGATTTATCCTCTAGCTATTTCTTTTCTCTCGAAGAGAGGAAAGATCATGCTCATATGCCTAACTTACTAAAGCTTTTGGTCTTGATACTGGAGCCTCTGTAGGTCTAAAATAGTTCATTATCCATACCATTCGAACCGAAGATTGAAACATCAAACACAGAGCTCAAACCCTTTGGGGACTGGGATAGAATGACCTTCTCCCTGGAGTTATTGGCCTGGTCACTTCCAGGATTGGTAGAAATTTCTTTTCTCTTATTTTTATGTGAACCGATCGATAGAATTATATTTTTAAGGTGAACTTACACGTTCAGCTTACTCTCCCCCACCTGCCTGAACCATTTCCATTCTCATTAGAAATAGAAGTCCTAATCGATCAGATGTTGCCATTTATAGATTGCACAGCATTGATATTTAAACAATGCCTTTTTTTGAGTTTCCAAACATCAAGGCAATTTCTAACAAAACTACTACTTTTATAAAGGTGTACATGATCTAAAGTAGTGCGCAGAAAAAGTGCTCAACATTTCTTTCGATTATGAAGCCTATCTATTTATTTCTTTTATTCGTTCGTTTCTTTGCTCTCAAATTTTTTGCTTGTCAATCTCGTTCCATTACGGTACCTTATTTGGTTATTGCACCATTTGAGTCTCTTTTAAACACAATAATCTCTCTACAGCATATATATTTCTTTTTTTTCTGTCTTAGCTTTGATAAGTTATGGGTAAAAACACGTAGCTAAAGTGGTTTTTGTTTACTCTATCCTCTCTTTTCCCCTTCCCCTGTTCAGCTTGTTCCTCTACTTCTTCTTCGTCACCTCCACCTCCTCCTTCTTTCTTCTTCTTCTTCTTCTTTTT
>BMAT01007661.1:269449-281645 GCA_019649035.1 Elysia marginata | reverse complement strand
TCTTCTTTTTCTTCTTCTTCTCCTCCTTTTTCTTGTTCTTTCTTATCTTTAAGTTTTTAATCATGTTTTATGGCTTTCCTTTCAAAACCAAATATGATATCTTTCCTTGGTCCCTTTTTATCAGCTTTGAGAACAAAAAATAACCACTGAAGAAACAGGCAAACCAACGACGACGATTTTTTTTCAACGCATAGTGCCTTTTTACAGGCCTTTTTAAGCTTTTTTTTCTTTGGCGAGGCAAATGGTTGAGTGGCCAGCGATCGGGTGGGCCGTGAGTAATACCAGTAATCGGGTTCCTTCTCAGCTGGCTGAGTGCTGACGAGCCCTGGTTGGAGCCGAACATCTCCAAAGATAGTCTTGTCTTTTTAAGTTTAGTGAGTCACACGGCTGGGTTTCAGTGTCTTCATGCGGAAAGTCGTCGCTGGGTTTATTTTTATCCCAGACTTTGTTTCACTTTTCTAGTCCCAACTGAGTCTTCGGGAAAAGAAGTTTTCAATTTTTTCCTTTACTTTTGTACTTAAGGGCGGGAGACAGAAAATGGAGTGAAGCTCTCGATATTATTTACGAAGGTAAGAATTTAATTTTTGCAGGATATGAATTTGAAGTTTTCTTGGTTATTCCAGTTTTGCAGATTTAATATTTTACAAGGTTAAGAAGAGATGGATACACTTAGGTTGAAGAAAAAGGACTTACAAATTTTAAGATTAAAATATATATATATATATATAAAAACTTGAAAGGAACCCTAAAATTGTTATATCTAATCGTGACATAACGCGACTTTAGTTCAAGGCCAGCTACCCTAATTTTACAACTCTTCTGTTTGAGAAAATTGAAGAAAAAGTACTTAGAGCTCAGGATAATTTACACACCTAGGCCTATTGGACTTTTTCTATCAAGATTGAAACCTACTTTGTTTAACAATTTATCTGTAGTATTTTGCGTTTTTTTTCATTGTTCGTTTTTGTTTCGAAATTCTCTTATAAGGATGTTTTAATAGTGAGGAGGGCACTCAGTGTGGTATATTTCCACCGACTATTCATCGATTCTAACACAGTAAGTAAGAAAATGTATTACGCTTCGATCCCGACCACAACACTCTTTGAACGGCCCGAAATGAGCAGTGCTATGGTGTATGCTTTGCTTTGTGTCTTTCGTAGGAGAAGATGGTTTGAGTCGATATTATTGAACTTTTAGGGTTTTCATTCTTTTCGGTGTTATAAACGAGTGGAGAATAGACATATAAAGAGGTTCAAAGAGTAAAAATTATCAATAGACTCTCATGTCAAAAGACGACAGAAGAAAACTGTAATGCTATATTTTTTACTAACTAACTTTTTACACGAGGCACAGTCTCTATCACCCTGCACACCGAATAACACAAATGGACAGTTGCAGCCTGTGATGTTCTGTATCTTTTAATCCCCTAAAGCCACTCTGTAACTCTCCGTTTTACATGTAACTAATTTTGCAATGACGTCCATGCAAATTGCTATTATTGTTACTTGTAGCTAGGTATTGGTGTTTCTTTCCCTCACCGCTAGGCTACAGTAAAATTATATAAACATAAAAATCGTTCGGAGAACCAATATTTCGTAAATATTATTCTCAAACAGTCCTAAAACTTTAAAAGAAAGTCATATGGTACAATGTGTAGAATTAATTAAAACCAGTAACATTATTGCGAAAGTCTAAATTGTTTATGCCTGCCGATCATAACTTTTCAAAACATTTTTCCAAGCAATCCTTTTTAATTTGTTAGGCTGATGTGTCATAAGAAAATTATTGATTCTGATTATGTCGGTATCTGTGTAAGAACATAAATGACAAGTAGCCTACTTTAAATTTTTATTCACTAGTTATCGTAGAAAAAGCTTAAAGTGTTCTTGTTCATGCAACAATAAAATTGAACTATGGAGGTCAATCTTCAACCATACTAAGGTATCCTAAGATGGTTATCTACCACGGTATACTTTAATCGTAGCTAATTTTTTATACAAAAAGAAGGTTAAAGTATAACAGTTGTAAGTTTGAAATTATCTATCAAGGGCGGAGATTTGGTCCTAATGGTGGCCATCTGTGTAAGTATACAGCTCACAAAATGAGATCTGCGACAAGGTTCGTGAGCTCCAAAAGTATACATAGAAAGGTCCCTAGAAATGAATTTTCCGAGCCAATATGAGTGTGTAGAAGCAACTCAGCGCCTAATTAATCTTGAGGCGCACACAAAGCCTATCCTGTCCTGTCCTGCACGGCCCAGGCAATCCATATCAACAGAAATCCCTGTAGTGGTAATCATGCACGTGCTCTGTGACTGCTCACTCAGGGAGAAACAAAACTAATGACTTCCGAGTACACTTGCGTCCCTGCTGTATCTAGACCTGGGTAGATCTGAAATCAAACCACGGACTGATTCTACCTTTATATCAAAATATGGGTAAGCGTTTTGATTTATGATAAGATAATGGTTTGAAATGTTCATAGCCAGTATTGATGTTTTAAAGAACTTTCCAGGTACTCTCCGAGTCTTTTCTTATAAATCCTATTACCATGGGTTTCTTTCTCATAAAGGTCACTTGGCATTATCTATTATCACAAACAATTTGATGACGAAAAAACGAGTTCATCGGTAATTTTTTTTCATGGTTAGGCATTGAATAACTTTTTAATTGGTTTTAAAACATATATGACTCTGAGTCTCGCCAGAATTATGTGCTGAACATCAACACAAAATTGAACAAAAAAATTTCTCATAAGGCCATCATAAATATCTTCAGGGGGTAAGAGGGTCCCAAAAAGTTGATTTCATAAAAAAATAGCGATTTCCAGATTTCAACTTTTTTTATACAGTTTCAATGTGTTAGCCCAAGATACCTGAATTCTTTTTGGGCGAATCTGAATTGTGTGTAACCAAAAATTCACTTTCAAGCATGATAAAGTCTTTTTTTTCAGCTTATTTTTTTTCTTTTGCGTTTTTTTCCTCAAATTTGTGTTGCCAAGTTTATTTTCTGGACCATTTCATTAATTTTTAGCCCACAGTCTTGAAAATTGGTACATATATATAGCTATTTAGTTTTTACAGATAGCTACCTATTTATTTTTCTTGTACATGGAATAATTTTTTTTTACAATTTTTTTCTGTGCATTTTGGCACAAAATCAAAACAGAACATTTCCGTGCCAAATGAAAAAAAAAACTTCAAGGTTTCTAATAAGGATCTTATATAGCCAGCTGTTTTAAGAACATGTTTTTGAACTACAAGTGAAAAACTTAAAAAAGTTAGTTTTAAAATGTTCAAGAAAACAAAAATGTATATATACATTTTGACATTTTCCAAGATGGCGGCCGTTCCCGTGGCAGCCACGACTTTTATGTAATAGTTTTAATATTTTGTAATATTTTTATGATGTTTTGGCACCTGGTCCATGCTTGCATAACTTAATTTAGGCTACTAATAGGTCAATATTTAAAAAATTCACTTACTTGTAGAGAAATATCTTGCCCATTAAAGATAAAATCTGAGCTAGATGCAAAGTTTCCTTCTCTAAGGGTCGCCAATAACTGCCCATGTAATCACTAAACAGAGAAAACCGTGGCTCATTGAAGCTCCATAGCAGAGCTATCACCGCGAGTTTGATTATAGGGCGAGGGAGTGTGGCCATGACTTCAGAAGCGAAACGGTAAAAAAAAGTTGATTTTTCTAATAAACTTGAGAGAAAAATTCCGGTGCATTTGAGAAAAAAAAAACAGCAGCAAATAAGAATCGAAAATACAGGAAGACACCACAAAACAACTTGGTGTTCGCATAAAAAATAGACAGACAACAATTGGGTTAAACTTTTTAATTTTTTTTTCTTCGCTTGTATTTCTAACTTCAGTGCTGTGGTTGAAAGATTTTTTAGCTATAAATGTAGCATTTGATAAAAGTAGACGTTAAGTGTAAATGCCCGAAATATGATTACTTTCAGTACGATTTGAGGCATACCGTAAATGTTTTCGTTTCTTTCCTGTGTTTGTCGTATATGGTTAATTGTTGGTATGCCTCCGGTATGCCTTTGGTGCAATTTTGGATCTTCCTGGTTAAGTTAGCAAGTCGCTCTGAGAGGCTAAGCAAGGACCTTCACCATGATTTTTTAAGAAGCGTAGTGGCGACATGATATGAGGTGTGTTCCTCTCAGTGGTTGAGCGGTGAATGCCGAAGCCACAATAAGTCGGAGTTCCAAGCTGCTATATAGGCAAGCATAATATTTTGGACATTTCCACTTCAAGCCCACTTCTTTCCAATGCTAGTTCCATGCCTAAAATATCTTTTAAACAAAGGATTGCGCAGTGTTGGCCTCCACAATTCACTCGCATTTCTAGATCTATGATTAACATGATTCATGCTTTAAACGTTATCGTTTGTTCTCTGCGTTTGTTGTGTATGGCTAAGCGCTGGTGTGCTTCCAGATTCAATGGTTGGCTTTGATGAGATTTGGATATTCCATTGTGAGTATGCAAGTCGCTTAGAAAGGCTAAGCAAAGACCTTCGCCATGAAACTTTTTAGAAGCGTAGTGGGGACATGGTATAAGCTATGTTTCTTTAAGGGGAAAGACGTGGGTGTCGAAGGTTCAAATCACACTAAAGACAAGCTTATTTCAGGTATTTAAAGCCTACTTCTATTTTTTGCTAGTCTCATAACGTAATTTTTTACATCATTGGATTGCGCAGTGGCTGCCTCCACTATAATTATATTCTGACTTGAGCACTGGCTCGTTTAGAGAAATCGAACGCCCAACATAATCAGGCTTTATACCAATTTTACTCTGTCTAGGTTCTTAATGTTAACTTGTACATTAAATTTGCTTTATCCAATTCTTGAGCAGTTTCTTACCCATAAAAATTTATTTGTCTAATAACACCTCAAATTCATACTTAAACTTAAAGCGCCTAAACCTAGTTTATTGTTTTCTTCTTCTTTCTTTCTTATAAGACAAAATTGTGTACGAAGAACTCAAGCCCACTTTTACTCCTTAACTTTGGTATCCTCAAAAAACAATTTTCGTGTTCATAGAGTAATCAGGTCGCTCTCCCATCTCTTAAAATACAAGCGCTAAGTTTAAAAGAAAACTGCAGATCCAAATTCAAGGCTTTCTCCATTGTTAAATCCGGCCGGAATGTGAGAGATCCCGGGTTGACAGAATGGCTTTGTGCGCATCACACTTCGCGTGCATGCTATCGGTGGAATAGACAGAACCAGAATGTCACGGACTACTCTTGACATTTTCAAGACGGAGATAGAACGGTGTGATAAGTCCAAGGCATTGACATACCAGATAGTCCGACTCAAAACAAAGAGGTGCGCACCTTTGCAACAGCTGTGAACATGAAGAGCAAAAAAATTGAACACTCAAAGGGAGCGAAGAATAGAAAGGTGGTCGCTGCTTGATAGACATAAAATGACGATATCCAATCTGCTTAGGCATTACTTTTCATATTCTTTCTGTCCCAGATTGCACTTACAAGTAAACATAATAATCTTTTATTTAAACTAGTTGTGGTATACTAGAAACGGTTGGGCAACGACTTTTATCAAATTAAGTTGCCATCCTTTTTAGCTGTCATACAGTGTAGGCCCTATATATCTCAGTCGATCTCATCTTCGTTCTCTATGACTATCTTCTCTCAATCTATTACTAGATCTATCAAACTTTCTTCGATCCCCTTTTGCCTGTTTTTTTTTTGGACTGAAGTCAAAGCTAATTTCACAGAGCACGAGCACCTTTGTTGTTTTCAGACCCTCGTTGTATACCAGGCTAGTCAATACACTAAACCCGATCGCTAAAAACGTTTTAGATTAAAATATTATTTTGGTAAAAAGTATTGTTAAGGGAGAAGAAATGTGGTACAGCAAAGTTAAGGAACTTCTTGTAAAAGTAATTAATGAAGCTGGTGGCATTTTAAGTTTGGAAAGTTTCATGGGTGGGCGTCTTAAAGGCTTTATACTTTGTTACTATTTCCAGTAACTGGGCGCGAGATTAAGACAACATCGAAAAAACTCGCCATCTCATTAGATGGGCACGATGGAGAAACAGACGAATAATGAAAGTATGAAGACTTGACGAAGTGGACACGATGCCGCGAAAACATCTTTGTCCCACATACATAAAATCAATGAGAACCAGCCCTATTTCTGGTAGGCTGATCATGAAGTGAGAAAAGTCAAGTCTAATAGCGACTTTATTTGTATGAGAAGTTGCCACAATTCTCATAATTAATGGGTTCGTGAAAATACATCGTGAATTGAATGTGAAGCAATCCAGAAAAAAAGCATATAGGTGAGAAGAAAGAGGAAATTAGACTTATATGTACTCCAGTTCGATTCCTAATGTTACTCCACCTTACTACTGTTGCACTTTAGAATCGTTTATTATAACCTACTGAAAGATGCTCCATTGCTGTTACCTATCTTGTCACCACGGTGCTTGGTTTGTCTGAACGAGTCTAGTCCAACGAACTAAACACAAACTAGATCTAAACTGTGGATTATGTCAATTGAGAAGGTAGCAATTTTTAATTATGCGATCCTTGAGAGGCTGATATAAAAATAGGCCGTCCTTCACCCCCTCAGGTTTCAATAATCCTTAATTCCCATAAAATTTGTTGCGGTTGGTTAACTAGAAGGAAAAAGTCGAGGAGCACTATAATAATTACAGCCTCATGGTATACCATTGCAACTTTTCACATGTAAATTCATCTCTACCATGGATTCGTTTTTCTCTTTACAGCCTATAAAATTGTCAACTTTTACTTCGCCTGTCGCTTTGATCCTCTAGTCACTTCAGAAACTTAGCAAAGCGTGCCCTACATTTTACCAGATAGACTACTGGCGATTTTTTTTATTCTTTTCCCCGAACAACAAACTTTTAAGTAACTCAGATTTACACCTGAAAACTATATTCTCAATTTTTTTTTTCAAAAGAACAGAGAACTTTTTTCATTGTTCGGAAAAAGGCTTAGCTGCAATTTAAACCTTGAATGCCTCTTATCTTAAGTGAATGAGGAATTAAAACACAACAAACAGTTTTGTCAGCAATGAAAATAATGATAGTAATAATAATAATAATAATTATAATAATACTTCTAATAATAATCATGGTAATAATTTAAAAAGTAATTATAATTATAATAACCATAATAATAGCACATATATATATATATATATATATATATATATATATATACAGCTTAGGCAAGAAAGATTTTCAATAATGCTTGAGAAGCTTCTTTTTTATTTCCCATTCCTGTTCATATAAATCTGGGTAAATCTTTAATGTTGTATGCTCCCGACGTGGTTAAAGGTTTCAACATTTACAACATCGTTTTCATAAAGAAATAAAAGAAAGTGTGCTGACACTGGAAGCAGGCAAATAAATATCCGTACAGGGGAGACATAGATCTGGAGGTCACGGCCTATAACCATTTGGCTCAGCTGAGTGTCAAAGGTTAAGGGTCGAAGGACTTGCTATGTTGATTTAGTTTTCCTAAGATTTTATCAAATAGAAACACTTTCGTTAAAACGTGCAAACTAAACAAAAAAGTAACGATAATGCATTTAGCCAAACAAAGTGTACTTCATAATTAAAAAAATTTTTTTTTACTTCAAATGCAATGTTATTCCTACACTTAAGGACGCTAATATCAGGTTTCGAGAAATGCATTTTTAAAATTTAGATATATAAATATAGAAGAATTTCTCTCTTGGTTTTATTGAAACATACAATTCACTTATTGTATTTTACAATTCTCTTTGTAAGATAATTTTTAAAAACCTTTTGAAAGTTGTATTCACCATATTTTCATAAGCCCCATGCTATGTTTCTGATTTTTTAAACAATAAAAAGATAAGGCACTGTGGCATTTTGATATCTTATCTATATTGTTATTATTTTTTTTTAGCTTTCCGACTGTTATTGTTATTATTACTATTATGGTTATTATAATTATTCTTACTTTTTAAAATTATTACCATGATTATTATTATTATTAATATTATTGTTATAATTATTATTATTATTATTATTATTATTATTATTATTACTATCATTATTTCCATTGCTACTACTTGGTCAATGTTGTTGGTGGTGCTGCTGCTGTTATTACTTATTACTATTATTATAATTGCTTTTTTTCATTATTGTTATTATTTATATTTTATCACTATTGTTGTTCTTTTATTATCCGGTACTTAAAATCCGCTCAAGGGCCAACATTCAAGAGGAAAGACCTTAGAGGGTGTGCACATCTCAGACACCAGATCGCTGACAACATTATCTCAATAATAACGCTAGCGTTTATGTTGCATAGAATTATACCACATCCATTGCTCGCAAACCGCGGGTTAGCCATTGCTGGGCGAGAAACGCGCAGGTACACCAGCGAAGTGACAGTTTGCTCCACCAGCCGGAGTCTGGCGACCCAATGGTCGGCTTTTTGTAAGCAAAATTTGTGTATAGATCTACTCGAGGCATTGTAACTACCTGATCCGCGCCCGGTCTACTCGAAGGGTTTCAGTTATATTGCGGTGAAAATCAATACTCAGATGAGACGCATTAACCGTCGATACTAACGGGGTAGCTTGTTCGTTATTCTCATTTGAGTCGTACTCGTACTTACGTGTTAAATCATAACTTTATCAAACAAAATAATGTTTGTGTCAACTACTTCAGAAAACCTGGTGTAGATTTCAACATGCCTAACTGCCTTGAATTTGTACAACTAAAGAAAGTGAGAATCAAGAAATGACATAGAGATAAAAAGAATAAAGATTTGCAGTCATGTAAAACATTCCTTGCAATATAAAGTGCTCATAACAGTTTTCAGATGTTTCTTTCTAAGTTACTTAATATTTATTATGTTGACTTACGTCGCCAGCTGATGCCTTCGGGGCGTGCCCTTTATTAAAGTATAACTTTGAAGTCTCTCGGAAATTTTTGCGAAGAAGCCTAAAATGTTTATTTTGCATTTCGTTATGAAGCCACAGTAATACTGCTTAGAACGAGAGGTTTCGACATCAAGTTTAATTTTATTGATGGTAAATACTGGGGTGACGTGACTGAAGTGTTGAACAGAATTTGTTGGGGAGAGGAGGGAGGAGATGTGTGACTTTGTAAAGAGTGTAGACAAAGAGTTTAAAAACACAATAAAAACACATAGAATTGCTCAGAGACAAAATTAAACGAAAAAATAAATGGCTAAAATTAATAAGACTAGGAAATGCATATGCTCCTCATCTATTCATAAACGTATCATCTGGTGTCTAGTTCATCTTTCAGTGTCACAAACATGTTCTTCTTGGCTCGTTTCTTCGAACTCAATAGCCAGGCGAAACGAACAAAACATAACCCATAAGCCAAACCCTCGCGAATCGTAGAATGGTCGGCCAAACGTACGTTTCAATGAGATTAAATGTCGCAATCGAGTACATGAATTCTTTCATTGGTTAATTTAGACTGAATGGTATAACCTTGTATCATTATGTCTATCTATTTTTCATTTTTATTACTATCGACAAAAGCCGGCAGAGGTAAGAATACAACCATTCAGGTAACATTCAGAAAGAATCGACCAATGTGCATGGCTGAGACTATATCAGATAAAATGAAGGCTTTCACTAAATTATTAAAAAAAAAAAAAAATTCCCTCATGCCCGTAGAAGACAACCAAAGTAAATAGCTGTTGCGCAGGTACAAGTCGTTAAAAAACACTTGAACGTCACTAAACAATCGCGGTATCTTAACAGGGATAAAAAAGTAACGGTAGCGCTCTTCAAAGTTCATCAAAGGACAGATTATGAAAATCGGCCGCATTAAGGATGGCCAGTTTCATACCTTTCGGATTTTAAACTTGTAAACAACACTATGCTGTCATGTCAGCTTGGAAAGGCAATCAACATGTAAACATTAGATGGAAGGGAAACAAGATCAACAGAAGTCAGAACAGCCGGTTTCAGCAAATTAATGTGTCCAATGCCTTTTACACAAAAGTAAATCAAAACCATAATAAAGCTGGGGTAAACGAATACTCAAGTATTTTCACAGGACATCTTGAGTCTTTATCATAGCATTTATCGGCGATATAAGTCGTGAAATTACTTGCCTTTTGTAATAGTATTGTGTTATAGAGTACATACATTGAAATATAATTTTTTAAAAAACTCTAAATCGAAAAAATTTTTGGCGGCACAGCTCATATGTACAGCTTTTTTACAATATCAAGTTAAAAGTTTAGGACAAACATTGTCATTTTTTTAATCGATGGCTCCGTGCTAGAATTTGATATCTTGACTTTTGGGCGAATCGGAGAAAAGTATCTACACCAGTTATTTTGACTAGCTTTTTTCCCCCTCATTTAATGTCTAAGCTTTATCTTCATTCAGTAACGAGATATCGGTCTTGATGACATGGGCATCTTCGTTCTTGTAAAGACTTTTTGTCCGAAAGAAAATTATAAGAACATTATGTAGGTAGTGAGACAGCAAAGACCTAATGCAAACATATAACACAGTTATGTACATCGCATGTAAACTTTTTGCAGTAACGTCTTTCGTTTCTGTCCGTGATTTTCTGAACGATTTTCTTTACTGCAAGAACTCAATATGTCCCTTTAATTCATATTTGTGGGGTGCATCATTTTTGACGTTGTAGGCAAGTACTATTCACCACATCAAAGATACAAAACCGTGCGATTTTGGTGGAAAATATTTTTTTTTATAAATATGGCATATTTTAACAGTTACTTTTCCCGTCATGTTTTCCATTTTCTCAAAACCATGTAAGTGGAATACCAACTTCTTGCGCGGAGTCATTGAAAAATTTCCAAAATTTTAACATTCAAAACCGGAAAATACGGGCTACGGTATATAAGACTACTGGCGGTATATTAATTAGCCGAAATTTTGATCCTTGATTCCACAGAGTTCCCTTAAAGGCACGAGAGGCGGCAGTGACATCAAATGTTATCCCAAATAGAACAAAAGGGGGCAAAACTAGTTTAGATTAGGTTAGGCTTCCTTACTCGCCCATCCAATTCAAACTCAAAATTACCTTAATGTTAACACCGCATGGTGTGCTATATATATCAGCCGAAACGGTGATCTTCATGAAGTAGTAACATGACACGCAGAGCCTATGTCCTAGAACTAAATATTAGGAACACAGTCATGACACGCAGAGCCTAAAATAAAAGAAAGCTGGCGCCAAAATCTAATCTAGATCTAGGCCTGATACAGACTCCAGATCAAGATATCTTCTATCTATCTCAAAATCTAGATTATCTAAATTGATTTCTTAATGTAAGTCGTATTTTTAGACTCTTAATCTAGATTTTAGATCTAGATTTAACCTAAGTTCTACAGAATTCAAAGGCGTGTCACCACAGTTCACAGAAGCGTCAATCATTTTATAGAAAATTTTCAAACCCTACTTTTGCCTTTTACCGCCTTGAGCGACAAGTCGTAACATTACCACTACAATTCATGTGAAAAAAGATCTTAGAAGATACACGTATCGACGTAGCCTTGCCAAGTCTTCCTTAGTGTATATGATAAAAAAGGGCACAGTTTAAAAACTGATCATATTTGTATCCACAGTCGTTAATGTAATGGACTTTACATATTGCCAGCTTTTAGAAAAACAAAAGAGCATCGGAGAAACTCGAAGAGGGGTGGATTCTTCAGAAATTAAAAAAAAGCAGAATGATGGAGTGCTGTTTTGCGACAATCATTTGTTGATATGAGAGTAGTGTTGGACGTAAAGTCAGTAGTGATAGTAATAGCATCAGCAGCATCGAAATAAGTTGTGGTGAGAACAAAGGTAGAGAGAGAAGTATTTGAAGTAGCAGTTGCGGGGGTAGTAGAAATAGTATCAAGAATAGCTACTACAGAAGTGAGAGTAAATAGGGGCGTTGCCTATAAGGATGATAAAGCAATGATTCCTGAGATTATCTTTATTTACAAGTAAATGTAGAAGTCACCAAAGAAGAAGAGAGTACGAAGTTAGCAGCGCTGTTTGAGAAGCTACAGTTGTAAATGCAGCTACAGCGGCGCCGTTATTTGCAAGCTTATTGCTACCAGAGAGAAGGTCAGAGTGCAGAGTTAAAAGCCTGTGGCAGTAATCACAAAAATCTTTCTGATTCTGTGTGACTCATAAGAAAGGC
>BMAT01007661.1:243861-261772 GCA_019649035.1 Elysia marginata | reverse complement strand
CTCTTTCTCTCTCTCTCTCTCTCTCTCTCTCGCTCTCTCTCTTTTCATTTATTTCTTTTCCTTTCTACCCTTTGTATCTCTTCGTTTATTTCTTTTTTTTTTCTCCTCTTTCTATCTCTTTACCACCAGTATAACTTTCGCTTCTTTTGAGCTTCCTCACTGTTTTTCATTCTGTGTTTCTTTCCTGAATCTCACCTTTTATTATCTACCACTAGTCTGCACTGCTTCACAAATCGATGTCTTATAAAATAAAGTGGGTCTCTATCTTACTAAAGAGCTTTTCGTCATTTTCGAAATAGGCTGAAAATATTTATTGCGCAACTTCTCTCTCTCTCTCTCTCTCTCTCTTTCTCTCTCTCTCTCTCTAATTTTGTCTTTTTATCCTATCTTACTCTCCAGCTTCTTGTCTTAATGTTTCTCAAGCTCTTTTTCCTTACTGAATCAGTATCTACATTCAAGTAGGTGTTCTGTGTTTGTGTGTATCTTTCTAGCATTTAATATATATCGGTAAGTCAGTAACTACAAATACACACCCAACCCATTTATCTTCTACACTCTCTAACCTCCGCCAGGCGACACATCTGTCGAGAACAAATCGATAAGCAGCCTCAGCAAGGTTTATAAAAGAAGATCTATATAAAACATTCGGTTCTACCCTCCCTTCCTCCCTCTGTCACAACCTAGTTGTTTTATTTCTTTCCAAAGGTTTCTCAGGCCAAAATCATTTATAATGCAGTCATTTATCCACAAGCTTTGTTTTCGCAAAGTATCAACATATCATTCAGTACGAGAACTTGATGAAAGATGATAAACTGAGACATTATTGTTTTCTACTTTATCAATCCAATAAATGAACAATAGGAAGAAAATAGTTATTAAGATATGATAACTGCGTTGATTTATGCTTTAATCCAAATCAAGATACATAATCTTTATTGTCTTAGACAAAAGTTATTTCTACTTCAAGTGCCACTCTTTCACCTACAAATCCTTGGAACAATAATTAAGAAAACAATGTTGTGTTGTATAAGTCAGTAATGATCATTTACTTGTATAAGAACGAAGCTTTAGAATATCTCTAGTCGTCTACAGTCGACCATACCCACAATCAGACCAGACCTTGTTTTGTAAGACTTACGCCAGGATCTGTAAAACTCATTCGGTACATTGTAAGAAACATACGAAACAGCTTTTTGCACTCTCTTAAATAACATGATCCGCACTAAAATAATACCCAATCTAAGCACAATGTGATGTGGAGAATTTATTTAACACATGTTCACAAAAAATAGATCTTGATTTTGCAATGCTGTGGTCTTACTTCACACAGACAGAAAGCTCCGTGATTTCAAAATGCTGTTTCCCAATAAAGGACCCGGTCACAGCCTATCCTATGCTGCTCTGTGATATGCAGAAAGTGTAGAATTGCACATCCATTGCACACGTTTATGTTACACATTAACATGTGAGAAATGTTGCAATAACATCGCAATCGTAAACACAAAATACAGCCGTAGTCTAACTGACCTCGAATGGTAGGTCTTTGCACTAGCTGTCTTTCTGATGAACGCGATGCGTTTTCTAATGGCTAAGCTACGAAATAATAACAGATGGGTGTAGGGTTGGGTGGGTTGCTCCGGCTGGCGAGCGACGAAAATATTTCGTAGAGTCGACCAGGGAGAGAGATCATGCGCGTGAGAGGCAGACAGAGCACCAGTGAGCCGCCACAGTTCTGGCACGCAGTCCGCCAGCCTGCTGATCTGTAAGCTAGGGGTGGGGGTGTAGGGAGGTAAGACAGATAGCGCAAGTATAGGGCACACCTCGCTTTCTAGGGACAGATGCAACGCTAGCTTCAACGTGAGTAGATATACTGAACCTTTTTCAGCGTGTGAGGAATCAGCGCGCCTGTCTCTCAGGCATGCACGGTCAGCCAAGGTAATAACGTGGATGGGTGAGGCGAGATCGGGGAACAGGATAAGGACAGGCAGATAGAACAGAAAAAAGAAAAGCTAGGTTGGCTAACCTCTGCCCAAATCTGGCTGACCCTTTTAAGTGTGTACGTAGGTGTGCGTATGTGTGCCTATAAGTTGTTGTTGTTAGTGAGTGAGTACCTAAGTTTGGAAAGAAGAAAAGAGAGGGAAAGAAAGTGTGGAGAGGCTTAAGATTGTAGCAAATAAAAAAAAAAGAGAAGCAAGGATCGGGGTGACGGAGGGAAACAATACAGACTTTAAGCAGCAACACGTGAGTATGACGCGAACGTCTGTGGCGTCTATTTTTAGAAACTGGTTTCATTATTTTTATAGTATCCTCAATCTGCTTTCCCGATTTTCACGTACGCGTAGTGAGACACGGTGCGTGTGCTAAAGGTCTCTAATATTGAAAAAAAAAACAACAGCATCCAGAGGAGTAACTGTCAAAAGGGTAAAAGGTTTTTAAAAGATAGAAAATTTATACTTTGACTAATTAATGGAAATTACCCATAATTTGGTCAACACCAATTAATACTCTCCTTCCTTCAATTTGATTTACTTCAATGGAAATTTAAAATGAACGGAACATGCTTTGAATTTGCTCGTGAAACTATGAAAATCATGGAAAGAACAGCTGCAAGGAAGCACCACTTTTTAAGTATCGTAAATCAGTAGGTCTTAAATTCAGTATCTATGTAATGTAGGTTTTCAAAAATGTTTTACTTTTTAAATCGTTTGTACCGCTTTACCCTTGAGGTTTGTGTACTGAGAGAGAGAGAGAGAAAGAGAGAGAGAGAGAGAGAGAGAGAGAGCAAGAGGATGAGAGCCAGAGAGAGTGAGAGAGAGGGAGAGAGAGAGTGAGAGAGCTCAAAAGCCAGGTTGAGAGATCAAGAGCCAGATGGAGAGTCAAAGAGTGCGAAAAGAATCTCGCAGGTAATAACTAAATGATAATTCCATATCAAATGCGTCAAAATTTGATGGGGTTTTGTAGGTCTATCAAGTGGGTTTTTCTAATAACTTGAAATATGGGCTCTTGAAAGATAGTTTTTGTTATTGAAACTACATAAAAATAAACGACGGAGATAGCTTGCATATGGTGCAGCTTGCATTAGAAAAAAAAACAGACCAAGTGAAATATTGGATACGTCAAGACAATTAAATACTTTAAAAGGTGCGATGCCAAAACACCAGCAGGATACGGGTTTTTAGGGTGGTTCGTGCGTTAGGGTAATACAATTACTACACAAACAGAAAGGTGAGTTGAGAGCCAAAGCTTTTTCAATGGAGAGAGCGAACTTCAGAAACAAAAAGATATAAAAACAGGTTGATACGGAATCAAACATACATACAGACATAATAGGGCAAACAGTCATACAGGTAAAGAGAAAGAGACAGAGAGTCATCAGACTCAAAGCTTCCTCTACATGTATACAGTAAGCCTTACGTCTAACTTACGGGAATAGTTAGGCGCATAAACTACAGAACTATTAAGTTACTATTTATGAAGAATAAAAAAAAACAGTAGATAGAGAGCTATTGCGGCCACAGAAGGTCCCTCTGACCTCTCCTAACACTCAGCCCTTTATTTCGTTTTAGCTTCTTTTGCTCTCTCACAACAGGTGCTTCCAGGCCTTACATGACCTTCAAGATTGAGATCATAGCAAGAGCAGCAGGGGCTACGTCATCGCAACAGCCTGGACTGAGGTCATCGCCGGACTGCTCAAGCTCATTCGAGATTTCTATACTAAGTTTGTTCGTCTAACAACGCCACTGCTTATTAGGTAGATTGGACTTATTTGGTCTTTATTTTAATGTGTAATTTCTCTGCTAAGGTTACCTGGACAAATCATTCTTGAAAAGTTTTTTTGCTTGAGCAAGGATCGTTCATAGATTTAGATTAAAACAAGTTTCATGCTCTGAAGTTGTTCTTATTGTAAAATCTACACACTCAATATAAGAATACAGATAATAAAAAGCTCTAGTTCAACACACACAATACCAGTCCAGTGTGGAAGAGTTTACAAATATGGACCTCTTTTCAAGTTATTGCAGTAAAATAAAATCTTGCTCCACTACATTTGTGATCTTTTTTAAGTTTTGGTACAAGCAATGACACAAATAAAACACTTAAATTTTACTGACTTCTGATACGGACTAATATTAACGAATATTCCATAAATGTCGTTGCCAGTGGTTCCTATTGGTTTAACAGGGTGGCTTTCAAATTCAAATCTCAAAATAAAAAAAAATGGCGATTCACTCATTGGTAAGGGTTATTTATAAACAGAAATTGAGTTGATGTGGAGATTTTAGGAACTATTTTAGAATAAAATATTTGAAATAGGTTAATCATGCACATTGCATCCATAATATTTTTATACGAAAATGTGTTAAAAACAATATTCCTGCCTGCCGCAAGAGTATCCTGCAAGTGCCTTTTTCTTTGTATGCCTGAATGACAAATTTTGTCACGGGATTGTTTGCGCTCAACGAAATCGCACCACTTGTCTATATTTAAGGTTGTCTAAAAGGTGGGCTGGTGCAAATTTGTCGACTGTACCCTAATTCTCTATTTAAATCAAAGGTATGCTTCTCACTTTGATGTAAAGTATATTGACTCATTTCAATAAAGAAATCAAATAGAGCTTTTGACTGTATGCCCTATCTACATCATTCATATTGATATGTATCGACAAAGAGCTCTAAGGAACATTGATTGATGATGATAAACTCGACTTCAGTCAATAAAAACTTGCCCATAGTGTATCCAAAGATTTGAAATTCAAGTCTGTATGCATCTAAAAAAGAAATGTAGGTCTAAAAACAAGTAAGCGCTATTACCATATTCTTTGGCAGAAAAGTAGACTAAGTACGCCTTGAATAAAAAGATATTTATAAAAGTATAGAACTCTGAAGCGAGTTTTTTTTTTCATTTGTTGAAGCTTCTACTTATCACAATGAAAGAAATCTTTTTTTATTGTTCGTGGGACTGTTCAACGTTTTATTGTCTTTTAAATGGTGGTCATTTTTTTCAAAATGTGCAAGTCCTTTCTTCAACACGCTTTAAAGTAAGGTTAACTTTATCGACATGAAGTATTTATTCATCTGGGCATAACTACAACAACCTCATATTTATATTTTCAACACGCTGCCGATGTTTTATTTGAACGAAAACAATGTTCAACGGGTAACTTCAAAAGAAACCTGGACATTCGTAAAAAAACGCCGCAAACTAAATAATTAAAACACGATAGCGGTCTGGGTGGCAAAGCAACAGTAAATAAATTACACCACATTTGACAGTAAGCCTAAACATGGGCATTTCAAACTGCGAAACCTAGTCTACCATATTCGACTATGACGATCTGGTGCAAAACCCATTGATGAGAGCAAGTTGGCTATAATCTAAGATCATCGAATGCACTGTGAGCATGGAACAAGCTAAGAACATTTGAACTGTTTAGCTTGTCTTTTCTATTTAACTCTGGAGCTGGGGTGTTGGGCAATCATTTTCACAGCTAGTAAAATGTAGATCTGGAAGAGTGGGTACCACTGCGAAAAGGAAGGTCATCAGATGCATATTTTTAACATTACTAGCTGTGTTGTACCCGACCGAGTCGGAAAACAGACAGGGTTTTATTGTTGGGTATTTTCTTCGATGCATTTTTAGATATTTTCTTCGGTATATTCTGGAGTATATTCTTATTCAGGTTCATATTCATATTTCTGGTATTGCTTTGGCGAGAGAGTGGACGACCTACTTTTATTTTGAATTACTTGTGACTTCTCTATGCTTTCATTTGATTTTTGTTCTCTACATTTGTGTATAAATAAAATTGATAATATCCTGTTTGTATTTTTCTTATTCTACCTCGACTTACTGTCGTTATACTAATTGTATGATTGACGGATTTTAACTCTACGTATCTGCGGCCCTTAGATGTATTATCACAGCAAATTAAACACAGGCATATAGAAGACATAATTAGGTCTTATAACGTTATTCGAGTTTTTCCTCTTTTCTTTTTTTCTTTTTTTTCTTCTTAAAATTTACCACCGGCTCACATTTAGTTACTTTTTCTCTGTCTTAATTTTTTCTACGCCTCTCTCTAGTCCTAATCCTATACCTCTCTCAACATTTATGTTTCATTTACACTTAGGTCCCCGTATTTGGACCTACATCTAAACCAAAATTTTATTGCTTTGATGTATTGACTCTATTCTCTATCTTTAACCCACAACTGTTTCTATTTCCCTTACACTTTAGCCCCTTCCCACACTCCTCTCATACAGATCTAGAATTAGAACATCTGAATCGGTTTTTGTGGCATGCAGGTTGAGTTTTAGTTTTTTTTATTGCTTTGCTTTAGTTTTTTCCCGCAGAAAGCGTAGGGTGTAGACCTATTGATTGGCGCTCACCATCACATCAGCCTTAAAATATTTTTCTAATAAATTCTATTGACCTTGCTCACCGCGTTTCACCTAACGAAACCGGCTAGATAGTGGAGTTGTTAGACTTTTTCTCCTCACCTCTGCCATTCCCTACATACAAGTAACACAATCACTCAACGAAAGTGGTAGATTTTGAAATTAGATCTGGAGAAGCAACCGGGCGACAGACTTGAGCAGTTTTGTCCAAAGACAAATTTTTTCTGTACCGTTCCCAGTCTAAATCTAAATTCTACAAGCTGGTAAGATCCCTTAAAAAACGAAATTTTAAAAACTCGTACAAGACCTTAATCTGTAGATTAGATCTAGAGCGGTTTGGTCGGCATTGTCGAAAATTCTGTTCCTCGCTTCCTCGGACGGTGACAGCTATCCACTTGCTGTCCTAATCTTCACATATCGAAACCGGATGGTCGGAAGGTAGCCAATGATTTTCAAGGGAGAAATTCTGTATATATCGCATGCTTTTGTGCACATTTTGGTCTTTTCAGCTAACATTTCTGCAATTATTTACATATATATATATATATTGCTCTACAGATTTAAGTATATTACCAAAACTGTCCTCCATTTTTAACTCTCTTTTTATACCAGGCTTTTGAGATTGAAGCAATACTAAATGGGTCCACAATTAAAGCTTACTATTATATAATACAGACTTAAAAAAAAAAACACTGCAACATTTTTGGGTTAGAGGTCGCGGAGGGAGAAGGCAAGAAAACAGTGGTTGTGTGAGAGGCTTTTCTCCAGTCTTGTTCTGTCACAACTTTCACTTTATGAAGTCAAATGATGATGAAAACTATGTTTTATGTAATAATTTTTTTTGTAAACATGAGTACTTCAGCAGGGTAACTTGTTAAAACTGTTACTTTCATCGCAATGTTTTACAACGTACCGACAGTGTTCGACAAAATATTGACCCAACGTGGACAAACAATTTTTTCATTTTGCATTTTGTTCTTGATTTGTGTGTGGGCTTTTATCCAGTATTTCCAGTAGTCTGGGTTATAAATGTTGTGTATCATTATTTAATGAAGTGTTTGGAGCTAGAATTCAATTCTATATTTTACGTAAGGTTAATATGCACCGGCATGTCCTTCGGATTTCAACTAACCGTCCTTATTTTTAATGCATATGGAGTTAATACTGAAGAGATTAACCTCAGAATGCATGTCCTTTTTGATATTTATATACTTTTTCTTTCTGCTCTTTTAAGTACGGCTTGCAGAATTGTTTTTTTTTTCAGTTTCTGCAAAAAATATTTTTAAAGCAAATTTTTCAAGAAAATGAGCACACTTTCCCTAATAGCCTTCTCTTTTTATCTTACCTTTGATGCGTTTTCTTGGTGCTATGAAGCATTTTTATAACGTGCAAAACGCTTAAAGATGAGCAAAGATTGGTTATAAAAGTTCAACGATATTTTCCTAGAATTGTGTATCAGCTTTTTTGAGAAATAAAAAAATGCAATTTGCTGAAAACCTGGACAAGCGCTTTATGAAGAAATCATCCACTTAGTAAATCAGGTGGCAATTACTTTCATCGATTTTAAACATATTTCTCATTATGTAAAGTGGAGTTATAGTTTTGAGCATGTGAAGGAATGAGTTCCAAATACGTTTTAATAAGGCCGACGAAATTGTTTTTCGACAATTAAATAACATTTTGTTGCACTTATGGTTTGTGTAAAATGATAGGTTATATTTTTCCCCCTTTTATCGGTGAACTAATCTCTTCAACAATTATTTCGCTGTCCTTTCATTGAGGCTTAGCCAGACCGCTAGTACTGTTAGTTCTAAATACAGACTATCGAACTATGGCACGCCGACCATATCTGCACCAATTGAAAACCTTCGAATCAATGCATGCTAATATTTTCGCTTTTGTGATCTGGGTCAACACGTAGCACTATCGGTAGTGGTGTGGATACACGCGCGTAGTGCGTTGATGTTAGAGACCTTGCGCGCCGACGACGATAACGTATGACGTAGCGTGAGTTTTAGAACTTTTACAGCAGGCGATTGGTTGACGGGCCCAGTTAGCTCACCAGCCATCTTGGATTTCCTCCGCTAAGGGCTTCGTCTTCCTGAGCGGGCCCCTAGCGCATAAAATATTATGTATAGCCCTAATAAACGATACTTTCTTTGCCTGAGTTACCATTTCGTGAAGATTGGAAGAAATGTGGCTTCGCAAATTGACAAAAAATATTATCATCACATTTTACACACATTAAGGCCTAATGAGCAGAGTTATCAATTTTCCAATTAGATTATTCCTCTCATTGAGTGTCTCAAATTTTTTGCAGTGGATCAAGCTTGAGCTAAAATGGATGCGAACTTTAATTCTTGGTGGAAGAAGTTTTGATTATAACTTCGATGCTGTTGTCAACTCTCGTAAATGTATTGCAAAACAGAAAGACTATGACAATTTTGAAAATAATCTGATTTAAATAAAATGTTGCCCTAGGCCTATGTTTTAATAGAAAAAAAATTAAAAGAGTTATAAATAGAAGAAGAGTGAACCAACTGTTATCCGCCATCCCATTAGCCTGTGGAAAGCAATGGCGTCTCCTTGAGTTGATTTATCGCCTATGATGCTGTTATTATAAATATTTGATCAGGTCTAGATTGAAATGGTGACTCTTAACAAGTCCCATACTGTAAATTACATTACATCTCTTGGTTATATATTTGATCACCAGTAAGCGCGATATTCCAGAGAAACAAACCCTGCAAGCTACATATCTTTAACTCTAAAGTGCTAGTGGTTTACAGATAGATACAAAGCTTTGTCGTTAGAGTTCACAAGCAAGGCAATATTCATTTTATTATGAAAGCCAGCGGCCTTTCATCTTTTTTCAAATAAAAGGAAGTCAATGATTCTGCACCATTTCCGCCCTGTTCCCACCGACCCTGTGCCATCGTGAAGCTGAAAAGGAGGGAGAGTAATGAGACGAGCGAGAGGGGGAAAAATGAGGAACGTCAATTTCTGTTCTTGAAATTTGCTCACAGCCATAATAACACAAGATTTCTAGCATGAAAAGAAAAACAGGTGCTATTTTGGGCAATGTCTTTCCCAACAAGAGCCATCAAAATCAGACAGTCCGCTCTAATTATGCAACGGAAGAAAGCTTTTATTTCCCCCTGGCATGCTCAAAATACACAAATAAAATTTGCCAAATCTGGCGCGAATATCCCGTGAAATTCAGTGGTTTTTAATTCTATATAAACTCTGCTGAATACACAGCCTTTTATTGTAAGCTTTCGATTTGTTATTACATTTCATGTTGGGTGGAAAATGATTTCACAACTTCTTAAGACTGTTTCAAGTAAAATAATAACTCAGGCTTTTTAAGCAATAACTTTTTTACTCCTGATTAGAATGCTTTCATTTTGGCGTACAGGCATTCATCTTCTTGCTTAGCACTATGACAATTTTCCCAGTGTTAAGCGTAATCTGTCAACGATTTGTTTTTCAACGACTCGTTTTCTTTATTTGACCTTCAATTTTATTTCTTGTGTAGTTTTAAATTATACTTTAAGCAATATATGTTAAGTTAAAATTTTTCTTTAAAGGAATGAACAAATTTATGCTAGGAGCGTTGTTTATTGTTTACTAAAAATAAGGATAAGGATGCGAATTTTGCACAATAACAATGAAAACATGACAAAATCAGCACAGAAAATAAAATGAATGACAGAGATAAGTAACAAAAAGAACAGCCGAGTTCCTTGGTGTATGGCTGTAAAAATGTAATCGTCATATTTACGAGAAACAAAAGAGTCATTTTTTAAAATATTACTTTTTTTTCTTGGAATTTAGCTTACAATTTCGCTTACAATTTCGTTTCCGCCAATTCGAAATATAAAATTTGGTTAAAAAGTATATCATGTCAATTTTTATGAAGCTCTCCGCAATATCAAAATGTTTCCGTTCTCAATATAATTTTTTTTGTCTACAATTATTAACCAATAGAATAAGGGGGCTTATATCTATGTGGTATATCGCTTTACAACGTCATTCATGCTGCGCTTTAACTTTTTGAAAGCGATTTCCTCTTTACTTGCAAGCCTGTGCGAAGTTGACAAAAAAATCTGTTCAGATGCAATCGATGATTTTCTTTTATTTCAACAAAACCTGATTCCAACGATTACAAAAATATCAAGAAAAGAAAACAGGAAAACCCCAAGAGTTTGACCTAAAACTTACAGCTATCAGTAAAGCAAAATTTCGAACAAAACTTCACAAGTATTAACTTTAAATGAACTTTGCTGATGCGTTTACACGGCGGACAGGCTGTAAATAATTGAAATTTTACTCCCAAATTACTGCCCCTACGAGCACTAAGATGTACCGCTGTCAAATCGTCACAGGCGTGTATTGGCATTGTATTTACACACATACACACTCACACACACAATCTTCTTACATTGTTTCTATTCCTACACAATGTACATAAAACCAAGTGTAAACCCACTATCCTTTTCATACATCAGAACTGAGTGGGTATACACCATCTAAAATCAGCAGCGCAGCTATCGATACTGTCCATACACAGAACACGGTCAATGTTAAATTAATGCTTACTCTGGTTTGTTTGGACAAAATCGCCTCAAAATGGCTACATTCTTGTAAACAATCACAGACTGACTGATTGTGACCTTTGTAAGAGCTGATAATTTACAAAGCGAAAAGTCATACTTTGATTTTCACTTTTGTCTGTGTGAGTGAAGAAGCAGCGGGCCTAGGCTTGATTTAATCGGTAATTACTTAGATACCTATGACGCCAATTTCTGCTTTCATCCTTGATGCTTTATCCAACTTCATTGTCTAGTTATCAGTCTATCTATACCTACATCTGTGTATCAACCGAATTACTCATCAGTCTTTCTCTCAACTGGTCACACACAAGGTCTTCTTAAATAAGCTTGACATCTTCAACTGTAGGTATACTATAGGTCTACCTGGTACAATCGATTTGATTAACCGTGATGTCGATATGGACGCAGCCTCATGAATCAAAGCCTAACCACCAACTTTGGCTAGGGTACAGCAAATGATGCCAACACCCAATACATATAGTTTACTCGACTACCCTCTTTAGTTTTAAGTCCTCAACAGTAAAAAAAAGTCTAATAAGATACCTATTCTGAATCATTAAATTCTGCAATGTACATATTGAACAACAGAGCCTTTTCAAAATAATTGTGTGTTGATTCACGATATAAACGAGTATCAGGAGAGGTTGCATGCATCAAATTTGGCTACCAACCTTCGCAATACATGATCTGGAAAATAATATCTCAGATAATTTTGAAAAGCTCTTTCTTAACATTGTGCATGTACTGACTTTATCATTTATGGAATTAATCTAATTTATACTCTCTTTTTATGAATCCCTTTCTCTTCATTTGTTTTGTCTCTCTATCTCGGTCTCTCTATCTCTGTCTCTCTCCCTATCATTTTTTTCTTTTCTCTCTCCCTCTCTCTCTATTTATCTATCTATCTATCTTTATCTCTCCCCATCTATCTATCTCTACCTCTCTCTTCTCACCTGCTTGCTCATCCACGTTGTTCTGTTATTAACATTAATCTATTCACTGCATCTACTTCCTATTCTCATGGTGTCTATGCCACCATCCCTTTTTTCCACCCAATAAGTCTCTATCATACATAACTCGTATAGTTGCACCGCTTCTTCGTGAATACCGCTCCTCCAAAGTGTTCAGAAGGAGCTTTTCAATTTGCCGGAAGTGAGGCCGCGGTGTATACCCATCTCTTATCGACCGGCATAAGGTCACAAGGTCAGGGTTCACGCCCAGTTGTCCCAGAATGCTCTGCAAGCGTTTCCCTCGAGCTTTTACGACTTTCATTTTTGGAGAAAAGAAAGTCACCATTGTGTCGTTGGGTCGGTTGTATCCGTCACACAGGCGGAAATGCCCGACTCCTTCTCCGCCATACGAGTGCAAGCTGACTTGGAAACAAATCCCAACCTCCGCAATGGCTTGAAGTTGGCTATTGTCTAGTGGAGCAAGCAGTCTAAGTAGATGGTAGAGCATAGACTTGTGGAAGACGTCGTTTCGTAATCCACAAAACACTCTTTCTACGAATGGTGCGCTTAGAGACTTAAGCATCTTCTGTAAACTCGTCGTGATGTGCTGGTGAACACTAAGAACACATTTATCATTTAAAACTTTATTGGGGCTTAGATTGTTTTTCATCCTTCCACATATAGTTCTGTTCTCTATCAAGTACTGGGTGATCTTGTAGAAGATCATATCTGACAGCCGTTCGTGCTCGGCCGTGTCGCCACAAAACAGTTTCTCTACTAAAAAGCTGATCTCACGAAGGTGAGATTCCTTTAGGCCGACATCGTAAAGGCTCTGAACTACGGGCGCGCAGCCAAAGAAATCCTCATCAATGTCAAGAACAAACCCTTGATGAGTGGAGAGCTGGTGGAATAACCCACCAGGCTTGATCTGTTTCAGCATCTCCGTTTCACTGTAAGTCTCCAGTTTGAGGCTAAGATTCTCCAGGCATCCCTCACGGGACACGACGGGCAGTTCATCGGGGTCTGAAGAGTTCACTCTCAAACATATTTTACCGCGCATCGTCTTGTTCCAGTGTTTTGGCGGGTTGAGGGACGTGGCACAAATACAAATATCCTGCGCTTTTACATGCACGTTCGGTATGGTGTTTTGGTCACGTGTTCGGGTCTTGTGGTAAGAAGACATTTCGATTGGTGCGATGGGGCGTAGCCAAGTGCCGAGTGTGATGTTCCAGACGGTAGGATCGCTGTGAATCTCCCGGAGGATGCTAGATCTATCCCACGTTGGCCATACCCAAACCACACGGGAAAATAGACCTGTGAGTGCAACAGCCTGTATGAATCTGTCGTTTTCATTCACCAAGCGGCTAACATCAGGGAACTTTGGCCAATTTAACAGTGGGGACCCTGGCTGAATGATTGATGGTGCCAAGTCCGAGTGGGCGTCGAAGTGAATAAGCGTATTTCCAGATCTGCGCCCCAACACACCGGCCTGGGCAGCCCACATCCAGTAGCGTGCAGCCTCGTGATGTTCCTCAACGATGTAGACTGGTAGAGACCCTCCAGGGCGACCACCCCAACTGCCCCACTTCAAGGCTTTCTCGTAGTCATGTGATTTAGACATCGTACTGACCTTTGGACGTCCTTGGCCTAGATAACCCTGTTCCAATCCTATAATGTTATCTCTCCTGTTGACTGAACGACTAGTAGAGGTAAAGTAGTTGAGTCCTAGTAAGAGGCAGATGAACAGGGTGACCACGACTAGAGCGCACCTGGCCATGCGGAAAGTAACGTGGATGCGATGTGATATCCTCATCGTGTCTTCAGAATTCTGAGATCACAGCTGAGAATAAAAAGTCGATTTACGTCTCTAGGAAAACACTTACGTGGCGATCTCCATGCTGTGCCTAGTTACGGTTAAATGTGACGTTTGATGTGGGAAACTATTTCATCACATTAAATACGATTAACTTCTCAAATATTTAATATCACTCAACATTCTAAACAAATAATTGATTTTCAACTATTTTTGTTCTATTGAAATAACTTTTAATTTAAAAAATTGGTATGATTCTTTCAAAGGAAACATTGTCTTTTCACAGAAATTCAAAAGTCCGTGTAATGATAAATTTGTGTGAACATATCCACAAAACGATCAATCACCTCACTCTTTCTTAGATTAGAAAAATGAAAGGATAATAAAAATGCCTGTAAGAACTGCATTACTCTACAACACTTATGAGTATAAAACCTACAATAATGTCATACTTTTTAGAAACTTAAAAGCACAATCACTAGCAGTATCAGAAGAGTGGTTTTCCCGATCCTTGGAAGTCTGCAAAACAGCGTCAACAGCTAATCTAAACCTTTCGCAGGGCAAAACTAAAGTAAAATAAGATGAAACTTGGGGTCTAGAGGGTCGCAAACATAATGCCCGCCTGACTGGTGTAGCCAGTTTTACTTATGTGATTGACAGCGGAAGCACAAAACACTGTCCTTTGTGACTCTCCATGTAACTTGAGCGAACGTTATGTTTGGTTTTATCACTTCCAACGCATGACAACAGTAGAACTACCCGTGTATAATTAATCTTGCCTGGCCGCATCTGAATTTTGCAATCAACGAAAGTGTTACAGGTATTGCGAGTATTTTAATATACATTGTCTCTTTACTCACCTCGCGTCAGACGTGAAAAAATGATCAAGAATTCTTATTGGCTGATAACGCGCAAGCCATCTGTGACGTGTTAGCAATATCCGCTGTTGCGCGAGCAGCTGCAACAAGGCACACAGATTGTGTCAAAACTAATTTTAGGGACTTTACTGATTTGCCATAGGTAAACTTAGATCATACCTCAATCAAAAAAAAAAGAAAAATATGGGAGTGTTTTATATCAAGACAAAGTGTTACACCCAGGCAAGTAAGGACTAGATTTTAAGCTTTCTTACTAAAATTAAATTTGAATTCAGGGGCACCATCTACGCTTTCCAATATAAGCAAAGCGATATATAAGGGTGTACTGCACATAATTGTTGAGCCAGGTTCATCGAAATGGATAGCCTATCCTGGAGACCCAACTCTATTTTTTAACAATAGCTCTGTAATGTTAGACAGACTATATAGATGTTTTCTTTTCCTTTTCTATTTAGGAGGAATTTACTAGTTTTGTTAATGTTGCTGTTATTGTTCCTGTACCTGTGGATATTTCTTCCCTATTTTCTTGTGCCTTTTTATCTATTGTTCAACCAATGAGTTAGTTGAGGGTTTATATTATAGAGTTCATGCATTGGTGGTATGCACGGTTCATTTTAATTTTTTTTTTAGTTTTGGATTAAGATGCAATGGTCTGTACTGTGGAATCATATTCAAACGTAATTTGTTGTCTACATTCTAACCTTTTGCTCTAGTGAGACGCAAGGAAAGCTCCTCTCTCATTCCCAATCCAAAATGAGAGATTGACTGCCCTTTGTCACAGGATGTGAGCAGTTTCTCTATTCGGTGACTTGTTAGTGATATAATGCTATTTAAATAGTTATATACGAGGATTAGTGGCTAACTTTAAAGGGTAACTAGCAAGAAAAGTATTAATGCTTAATGGTAACATTGTTTGCCTTCTGTCTCTGTTTTTTGTTTGTTTTTTGTGTAGCAAAGCTTTATCACCTCCTATCTCAGCGACGGACGGTTTTTCGTTTCAAAACTTTTAGAAAAGAATCGGTAATTTAACAAAATCTTATGGATGATAGGTAGAACAAAAGTAGAACTAAAGAGTTTCGTAAACTCAAGTTATTCAGATCAATTTGGTGGTCGCATTTAACAATATGTTTTAGAACTACTCGCAACATCAAGGTTTCGGCTACAACTCGGACCTTTGTCACAAGGTCTTATGTTGATACTCAACAACAAGATTTACGCCGCAGCGCGGACCTTTGTCACAAGATCTTATGTTGACACTGTACAGTAGTTTATTGATAAGGTTCAACAAACTCAGCAAGCGAAATTGGCAGGCATATGATAAACAAAAATACACCAATCAAGCAAACTTCGACTATGCAACTCTTTGTTAATTGGCATTGTTTGATTGTGAGAGATAGACTTCATGATGTGTTTGAATAGAGATGGAAGGGAGCAGTGTATTTTGAATAGAATAATGGTCCAAGGACGGATCATTGGGGCACTCCAAAACATATCTCTAAAGGAAAGAAATATATTTCGATCAAAATAATACTATATGATAATCATCAAACTTGGTTAAAAAAAAGTAAAATGGTAAAACTTTTGCAGTGCGGTTTTAAGATGTTTGTCGAGTTTGTAAGCTTGTTGGATGTGGACGTTGGATAGATTTGTGTAACTGCTCTTCTCGCGTTTCTTCTTCTTCGCCTCTCAGCTCCCCGGGAAGCACAGACCGCCAATAAAAGTCCTCCACACCATCCTATCTTGTGCTATCTCTTCCAGTTCTTTTCATGTCATCTCTACAGGTGCTATCTCTGCCTCTGTTTCCTCCACGTCATTCTTGGCCTCCCTCTGGCTCTGCGGCCCTCTGGGTTCCATACCAAGCTATGCCTTGTAATACATTGCCTTGGTTTCCTTAAAGTGTGCCCAATCCATCTCCACTTTCTTTTCCTCATTTCCACATCCATTGGTTGTTGCTGTGTTCTTTCCCACAAGTCGGTATTACCGATGATTTCCGGCCAGTGTATTCTGATGATACGTCTCGTACATCTGTTGCTGAAGGACTTTAGTTTTTGAAGTGTTGTCTTGTTGGTTCGCCATGTCTCTGCTCCGTAGAATAGGACTGCCTTTACATTTGAGTTTAAGATTTTTATCTTTGTCCTTTCCTAAATGATCTTGCTGAACGATATCTTCTTGAGCCCTAAGAAGGCTTGACGGGCTTTCTGTATCCGTTTCTTTACGTCTTCCTCTACTCCTCCCTCTTTATTGATGGTACTTCCTAGGTAAGCAAAACTGGCAACATCCTCTAAATCCTCATTTTCCACCGTGACTGATCTGTTGTTATTAGTTTTTAGTCTGAGAATTTTTGTCTTGTTTTTGTTAATATTATATCCTAGACTTTTTGAGGTTGTGTTCAGGGTGGCAGTTTTTTCTTGCATTTGTTGTTGGTTGCGGGAGAGCAACGCAACATCGCCAGCAAAGTCTAAGTCCTCGAGTTGACTTGTTAGTGTCCATTGAATTCCATGTTGTTTCCCCTCAGTAACTCTTCTCATAATATAGTCAACAGCAGGAAGAAATAAAAATGATGATAAGAGGCAGCCCTGCCTTACCCTAGTCTTAATATCGTAGGGATCTTTTAACTCTCTTGCATGAATGACTCTTGTTGTTGTGCCATCATACATTTTGCTTATTAAGGCTGCTGTTAACTTCTGCGGGACTTCCAAAATGTCTCAACAATTTCCATGAACTTTCCCGGTCCACACTGTCAATTACCTTCTCGAAGTCAACAAAGTTCACATCCAGAGGTGAGTTCAACTCGAGCGATTTCTCCACGATGATACAGAGTATTGCTCTTTGGTTTGCACATGATTTACCTTTTCTAATACCTGTTTGTTCCTCTCTCAGTTTTTCGCCAAGTGCCAACTTTAGTTTTTCCAAAATAACTCGATTGAACACTTTCCCTGGCACAGACAGTAGGGTTATTCCTCTGTGTTTTCCGCACTCCTAGAGATTCCCTTTCTTTGGGAGTCTGACAATATGTCCTTCTTTCCATTCTTGAGGAAAGACCTCCGTTGTCCATATTCTCTAAGGCAGTCCAGTCAGGACCTTTGCTAAGGACTCTGCACTTCCTTTTATGGCATCCCCTGGTAATATGATATTTATTATTATTAATATATATGGTCCTGCCGCCTTGTTGTTTCTCAGTTGTTTTTTATTGCTCCTAAAATTTCCCATGTACGAGGTCCGTTTCATAAATAAGTTTCCCTCCTCCATAAATCAA
>BMAT01007661.1:215248-226444 GCA_019649035.1 Elysia marginata | reverse complement strand
GATTATTGTCGCGTGCCTCTATTGTTTAATTTAGAGATTTACAGTATGCTTTGTGTGATCAATAGACTCAAGTTTCAAGTTAAATTTTATGAGCAGGTTTATGTTTGGGTAGATTAAAAAATCATTATACCAAAACTGCTAGTTCTTTCCCTTTTCAATTAAATGCCGAGTATAGTATTGTTGAGCTGTATTGTTTTGTAGGTGTATAGAGACATTTTTATAGGCGCATCCAGTAACAAAGAATGGTAAATTTAACATGGAAGATCGAAGATATAATTATTCTTTCGGCGTAAACAATAAGGGAGAGCACTCTGTCAAAGACGTGAGAGCGTGGCAAGAACTAGGAACCTGCTAATGAACTGGTAAAAAGGGTGTGGACAAGTATTCCTAAGACCTCTCGAAACGTTGCTACAAGAGATCATTATGTAACCAGTAAAAGGCGTGATTTAATGCAGTAAACGTAAAAAAGTTGACAGAACACAAGACTAGCAAGAAAGTACATAGCCCTGCAGATCAATCGAACGTTACAAAATTATGAGGGTCTAATCCAGGTTACTAGATAGAGCTTTACTTGAAAAATTTCTAGCATAAACTTCAGTTTCGTAAGCTCTATAATTGTAATGTATTTTAATGCTAACGTATTTAAAAATTCCTACTCTTTCGCCTTAAAATAACTGTTATGTTCTATCTCAATCAAGAACTAAGAATAAACTAAAAAACTGTTGATTACTTTTCAGTTTCGTGCATGTAAACAGAACGGGAGCAAAAACTCAATTTGTGGGGTACATCGAAACGAATCTAATGATCAAGCGGATTGAAGTCATCCATTTTTTGTTTTGTACCTACTTGTATTGTCCCCATAAGCTTAAGTTGGTGATTGCCGTGCCTATGCTTTGCTTGGATTCATCATCAGCATTGATGTCATGGTGGATGTTATACTGCAGTTAAATCTAATTTGCTGGAGCAAATTAAGTGGTACAGAATATTAGTATTCACCTTAATGAACAATATTATGTAGGCCTAAAGTGGTTTTGCCGCTAGTTTTACTCAGGGCTTCCATAAGATATAGACCTACTGTATCTTATGTAGCCTGAACTTTGAGAGCGATATTTTTAGTTCGATATCATTATTTTTTATCCTTATATAAGTTTTTAATCCCATAAGGTATTGTGGAGTCACGTCTATGTTATTTCCATCAATGACCCTAAATCTCTAGGGGCTGTGAACATTATAATGCAGTTTGACTGTCTTGTGTAGGCTGGGGTCCTAGAATACTACATCGATGAGGAAAACATTTGGTAGAAATCGTACTTCAAACAAGACGCTGAGATTCCCGGTTTCTTCTATTTTCTTTTGGTCATATTTTTCTTTATTTTGCTTAGTGCGCTCAGAGAAAGATGATGTTATATCGCGTATATCAAACAGATCTTTGTAATGCGAAGAAGGAGGTAAAGGCTGAGACTTTAAATTAAATTCATCGGCTACAGCATAAAGATCATGTGTAGCGATTAGAGTGGGCCATTTTAAAGTTTATACGGAGTAATATTTCTCTGAGCTAAGATGTCATCAATGTGATCCTTTTACAATATAATGCGGTTCTTTTCCTGTTCATTTAAGTTCCAAAAATATACTTGTGCAAAAACTATCGGGAGTATTCAGATTAAATATAATATAAAGCGTATAAACACGGTGATTTTTTTTCAATCAACAAATCTGATTTATGAGATTAGAAAAGATGAAATATGCTGCATAGGTTTATTAAAAAACAGAGAAATGAATTTGAAACGTAAATGCCCATAACTTTTGTTGACAAAAATAATAGATCGTTATAGATGGCTTTTGCTTATTTGTATCTGTAGTTTTGTTTCTTTGTTGTCTCGCCTTTTTTCTTCAATGCGGAGGCCACTGCGAAACCCTTTTCTGCAGCTGCCTTGTGATGGTCAAGTAGAATGTTTATTAAAAATAAAAAAAGAAATGACTTTTTATTTGAAAGATTTTTCTCTCGGCCACAGTGAGCATCATGCACGTCTCAATGAACAAACGTCTTGGTATACCTGTGCTAAAATGCCATGCAATGACCTGCAACAGACGTAGTCAGTGGTTTGATTTTCAGGTTGAGAGTCAACAGGACTTTGAGTAATAAAGTTTATTCCTGATAATGGTATCAAGGTTTTGTTAGGTTATATTAACTGATCTAAAAACGCTTTCTCAAGAAAATCTCACAAAAGAGTCCAGAGGTTGTGTTACTTATAGAGGAAAGGACTTTTCGACTTGGACTTGATTAACAAAACGGAATAGTCTCGTCTACAGCATCTACATTAAAACAAGAATACTTTTTATTCAGGTTTTTTTTATTAATCTTTCATGGCACTATTTGTGGTGTAGATGTTTTTCCTCTGTCCCTTTGTCTTAGTGTTGATAAGCGCTTACATCTCGATTGTAAAAAAACCTCCACTCTATGGATGATTTTAAAAAAGAGCGTTTTATGCACATGTGTATTAGATGTTTGAAGACATAAGTTGGTATTGAGAGGATAAAAACACACAGACAGACAGACAGACAGACAGGCAGACAGGCAGACAGATAGATAGATTGATAGATAGATAGATAGATAGATAGATAGATAGATAGATAGATAAAAACCCAGGTTTTGTATGTTATGTAATATAGTGCTTCATTTGTGTGAGTAGTCTAGGTATTCATAACAGCCTCGTCCCACATTTGTTGTGTCACGACACTGTGTTTTTTGCTGTCAACATTTTTTCAGGTGACTGTTTACTTTCTGTTTCCCCATTAGGTTCGTCTAGGTCGTCGTTAATCGGTTCGGATTTTTTTTTTTTGCGTTAGTAAGCAAATACTTTTTTCCCATGCATCCACGTCGACAGGATTTTACTTCTTTTGTTGAAAGTAGGATTCTCTGCTAGTATAAAATGTTTCTCTGATAGACACAAATTGCATTTTTTGCCCTTGGATTTTCTATGATTTCCCGTGATATTCTGAGGTTTCTTTGTTTTCTTTGAGGTCTACTATGTGCCCACTGAAAGTTGGGTTGGACTTTCTGTGAGAGAGCCTAAAACTAGATATATGTTGGTTGTATCGCGTTTTGAATGTATTCTCAGTTATGCCTGTGTGAGTGTCTTCTGTGCTGGTCTTTTTCTGTACGACCGATGTCTGGACTACCAGGTTTTTTTAAAGTCATTTTTCTCTGAATAATAGTTTGTCCTTGCAGTTGTGCAATATGTTTCGTTGAGTATTAGAGAAAATCACAACAACAACAAAATGTAACTTGTGACTATCAGAAAAATATTTTGTACTAGCAAAGAAGCCTATTTTAAGCAAAAGAAAGGAAATCTCTTCAAGTTCAACACGTATGCATATTAAAAGTATTGACTTACTAATGCATAAGAAGCGAACCGATCCAACGACGACTAAGACGAGCCTGACGGAGGAACGGAAAATAAACAGTTGCCTGATGACTTCGAGAAACACTGTTTCCTAACAAAGGTAGGACTGGGCCGATAGATAGATAGATAGATAGATAGATAGATAGATAGATAGATAGATAGATAGATAGATAGATAGATAGATAGATAGATAGATAGATAGACAAATAGATAGATAAATTACATGAGTGCTCAACTTGTAAAAAGGAGCTTATATAAATATCAATAAAAACTTGGATGGCCTACCTTAAGACAGGTCTGTTTCGAGCTTGTTGCTCTCCAGGTACTTATTTATATTAAGATAGATAGGTAGGTAGATAGAATAATAGATAAGTAGGTAGAAAGATGGGCTGGTAGATAGATGGGTTTATATCTATAAGATGCACCCGACCTGGTTGAGTAATAGACTGGACTGTGTCAAACGTTGCCTTTCTTGTCTTCGTGTCCCCACATAATTGCGTATTGCATGTCCAACTTTGAACAGATTAATTTGTATCTCATCACAACTTTTCTTCTTCTCTTAAAATAATCTCTCTGGTTACAGCTGTCCTCAAATTTCTATACTTTTATACATTATCGTTTCCGATTTCCATCTCCTTACGACGCAACATCTTGGTCTTTCTCTCCTAAATATGGAAGTGAACATGACACGCAGAGTATAAAACGAAAAAAATCCCTGCAAAGCCTTAGGCCTATATCTAGACCTAATCTAGACTCTATCTTTAAAAATACTTCTAGGTCTAGATCTGAAATCCAGATTTATCTAAATTAATTTCTAGATCTGAGTCAAGTTTTAAATACTTCATCTAGATTGTAGATCTATATCTAATGAATACATTGTTTTTGGAAGTTTTTTTTTTACGTCCTTGAACTTTTCACATGAGACGTAGGTTTTTACGTTCGATTGTTTCAAAATCCAAACATAAAAGCTGTGATGAACGAACGCGAAGTTTAAAGCTGTAGCGGGAATTTCCAAGACACGGTGCACAAAGAACGTTCAACGTGAACTCAACAACACGTCATAAAAAACAATTATTTTATTGAACAACCGTCAAGCTTTAGAAATGGCTAGATTTAGGATCTAGGTGATCTAGCGTT
Source organism: Elysia marginata (assembly GCA_019649035.1). NCBI lineage: Eukaryota > Metazoa > Mollusca > Gastropoda > Plakobranchidae > Elysia > Elysia marginata. Next base: position 221,903 of record BMAT01007661.1, on the reverse strand, counting down.
GAATCCGATTCAGATTTTAAATCTTGAAAATAAGCTCTCCTAGACCTCAATTAAATTTTAAAAATACGCCTTTTAGGCGTCCGGGATTGGTCAAAATAGCTGTGTACATTTTCAGACCTCTGTATACGTTCTGTGAGGCGTAAATCTCTAATTCACACAGAGAGAGAAAAACAGAACGACACTACAAACCTATAATATATATATATATATATATATATATAGATATAGATCTTTTTCTTCTGAACTAGTATAATTATGGTGACGTTATCCTGGCATAAAGTAACAAAGACACCACGAAGCTAGAATGAGAGAGCGTATGTGAGGCAGGTAAATAGTTGCGATGTGACAGTTTGATTAAAGTAGATGAGTGATAACGCTAAATTCAAAATTCACCGATTGCACACAAGTCGGGGACGATCGAAAAAAGAAAGCAATTTGTGTGGATTAAGGTGTGCTTAAAGCTTGCTACCGGTATTGAAAAATTTATTAGATTCTATTTCTTAAGTTTGGACTCCGTTCGGAAGACCTGGCCACGAAAATAAAAGTTCATCTAGAAAGAAATCTCTGTGTTACCAAGACAAGCTATTGGGCTGGGGAAACTTCGGCATCAGAAAGGCCAGAGCGGAAGTAGAGGCGGTCCTATTTCAAGCCATTACAGGGACCAGATAAAAACTGTCAGAGCAGCTGGCAATAGGTTTCCGCTGGACTAATCAAGCTGTCAATCACAATAGCAGAGGGATTATTACGACATTTTTAAAAACTTTTTCAAAGTAAAGTCTTTCATTGCATCCGAGCACTAGTATATTCCTTTGTGTTGTGTAAAGTATTTTACAATACTGCGTGTTGACGTTTCTCATGGGGCCGGGGGGGGGGGGTGATACATTGTCAGTAGTGAAGATAACATATCTCAGTTTTTCAACTAGTTCAGATTTGTGTAAGTTGTGGCCTTGACCTTCTTCTCGTCAAATACTCTGATTTCTGTTTAAGTCCTGGGTCAAAGTAACCATTCTTCCATGGCATGTATTTCCTATCTGTAATACGTTCGTATTTAACAGGGAAAATACATACAATAAAACAAAATTTCACCCTTTTTTTAAATGATATGTGGCTTTTCAAGGACACCACACGAAAAGAATTTTGTCCAATATATACAAGTATACTAAACTTATGCCTCTCTTCATTCGTACCATGACCCATTTCAGGAGCAAGCCATATTCGGCGATAAACATGATTCAAACTCATAATTACATCTTAATATAAAAAGGAAAGAAAACGTTAGCTCATGGTAACAAGCGCTATGCGCAGTACGTTATAGGAACAATGCAAAGCGATCTAGATCTATTCGCAACAAATCATAGCACAGGCTGAATGTATATGAGGCTGTGAGAAAAAGTGCAACTCTGTCGTTTGTGATGGTGGACAAAGTATTTAACCTGTTAGCAAAGCAAATAATACTGCTTTAAAAAGGATTTTATCCTGTTTCTCTTTCACACTACATCACTTCGCTTTGTTAAAAGTGCGTTATACTAATAGACCTTACAGATCAAAAGACAGAAGGAAAAACTTAATTTAAGAAAACTTTCGGCTATGATTATTGACAAAAATGTTGTCGACAGAATTATGACCTTGTCCCAGGCTCCTGTGACTATACGGCGTAAGAAAGCTTCAACTTCATCTGTATGACGAGCCAAGAGTTCCTCTCTAGCCTGACTTCAGTTCAATTTCAGCCCGGGTGACAACATATCTGTGGGATCCCACCGTGCACACACTTTCCTGAACCCCAACACATGATGGATAACATACTGAGCATTCCTTTCAGAATTTCCTAGCATTTCACGGCCATCTCTTACTTTGATCTGCCAGTTTGATTGAAAATCTCATCCACTCTCTATGGTGTTGAACATCATTGGTACTATGGTAGAGTTGGGACGATGACATAGAGCTTGGTCATGCAAATCTGTCTCTGCTTGACTGGTTACAGCAAACTCCTTTGACCTTCGTCGAACAGTGCTTGCATCTAGACATGCTTCACCATAGACAAGCTTCATTTGCCTATGAATATCAATACAGCTCCCTCTGCAGTAAGAAACTTAAAAACAGCTCTTTCATAGGTTTGCAGGACGCCATTTTCTCGGCGACAATGTATCCTAGCTTCCATGGCGTAAACAGTAATAGCATACAGCTGTGAGATCATATCATACTTCTGTTGTTTTTTGAAGGAGCTTGAGGGCATACATATTGAAGTCAATTGCGTTCAAATTTCACCTAGATATCTTGAACAGTTAAGAAGTTATTGGAGAGGAAGCAAAACTTTTTAACGATCCTCGCCTAAGTAAGACAAACATGTTTACCATTAATTTTGCTTTTATGACATATATCGCATGGATCATCAGAGATGGATCAGCTGATAACACCTCCGTAGCTATTTGGCTTAGATGGTATTAATACCCACATTTTTGACTGATTGTCAATAGTTTCTTTTAGAGAAATTCTAATCCTTTACAGTTTGTGAAATTTATGTTTTAGTTCACATACGTCTCTCAGCAGTTTAGAATGATGCAAAATGGCTCTCGAAAAAAATGATCATGGGCTAGAATTTGTAATTCTTAAACATTGTCTTCTGATTACTTTTCACTTTCATACATAAATATAATACATTTATAGAGTTTCTTTACAATTAAATTCTAGATTTTGGTAGAAGGGTGACAATGTGTGTACAGTGTTGAATTATACATACCAGATATTGAAACAGATAGCCAGAATACTTGAGAAGATGAATGTACACATGTTTAAAAATAATGAAACCGTTAATTTCTCAGGCGATAGTTTTGGTTTGAGTTCATGTTATTTTTTGCCAAAAAGGTACCAAGTTAAACTTTGTGCTATTGGCAAAGACAAATTGAAACAAGAATATGGTAGTGAAGAATATCGATCTTGCTGGAAACATCTATGCGTGGTTAGAGAAAAATGTGATAGTAAAAAATATTGTTCTTGCTGGAAACATCTATGCGTGGTTAGAGAACAATGTGATAGTAAAAAATATTGTTCTTGCTGGAAACATCTATGCGTGGTTAGAGAAAAATGTGATAGTAAACAATATTGTTCTTGCTGGAAACATCTATGTGTGATTAGAGAAGAATATGATAGTAAATAATGTTGTTCTTGCTGGTAACACCTATGAATAGTTGAAGAAAACGCTGCAGGTCATGGCAGATTCTTGCAGAGAAAATGTGTTTGATTCTTTTAAGGCCAGTATTGTCCTACTTAGTTATAAATTTTGCCTTTTTCTAAAAGAAACCTTCAATTCATCAGTGTTGTTTAGTTTCGTTAAGCTTTGGGACACTAGTAATAAAAACTATGTGTTTCAAATAGTGTTTAGCTCGCCAACGTAAAGATTATAAAACATGGCTTCTTTCCCAGTGTCACGCCAGTTTTGCTGTTACATTAATTAGTTGATTCTGTTTGCTGTTTTTTTTTTCCTTCATAGCTGTTTTCGTTCCTTTTGGACTCATTTCGTTTTTACTTTAACACCTGGGCTTATATAGTGAAAGAACAAATATATTATAATAAATAGAACAAAGCTTTTTTAACTCTCGTCTTTTTTTATTTAATGATTTGACATTAACTCAACCTTTTCCTTACTGGTCTCACTTTATCTGCGTAAAAGATGTTTCTAGAAACCATTTTATCAGCATGAGAAAATATAAATTGACATGATCTCTAGATCTGGTAGCAGCTCAAAACCTCCATCTTGTTTCTTTTTACTATCGCTATTGACGATGCTATTTTTGGAAGCTAGTTACCCACATTAAGGAATCTCAAGCTGATATCTTAGCATCGCTAATGGCGCAAGAGAGACAGGATTAATTTTAAATGGACTGTCCTTAAAATGCTTTTACACCATCGATCGATTCGAGAAGAATCTCAAGCTACTGCTAGCATGAAAGTTAATGGTTTTCTTTGCTGGTGTTGATGCTTTAGTTGGTGTTGTTGTTTTTATGTAGCTGTATCTCTAAAGCAGTTTATTGTGCGACTTTTATGTTCTGCATAATGTCTGTCTTAATGGGAAAAGTCTTTGGGCTTTTAAATCATTGAAATAATATTCTGTATAGTTGTTGATATTTTTGGGATGTCCCTTCATAGTTTCCCATTTCTTGTTCTTTGGTTAAAAAAGAGTTTCTTCTGAGTTTGTCTCAAGTGTCTTAAAAAATGGTTGGTTTTTTTGTTTATCGTAATATTCTCATCTTCGAGATTATTTTTGTTTCAAATTGTTTGGCAATTATATGTAAAGGTGAATGTAAAAGTTTTGTGGTATAGGAAATCATATGAGAAGGTTTGTAGACACCTGATCAATTTATGTAACATTAACACAATTGAGAAGGGTTAAAACACATAAATTTTTAAACAAACATTAGCAAAACACGTCTTTTGTTTATGCGGGATATAAAATTTGTTGGATTTTTTTTTCCGAACAGTTCTGCAGAAAACAATTGTTTTCGAAAAAAGAAAAAAAATAATAATTCTAAGTAACGATAGTCGTGATATTATTTGAACAATTACAAATGAACAGAACCAGATTGGAAATGCCAATTTTAAAATCAAAACAGTCCAAAAACATGTTGAATTTTAACGCCAGTCTGTTGAAAACTTTAATTTTATCATTATTAAAAAAAAAATAAAAAAATAACTTATCGGTACATACTCTAATATTTAGGCCGATGTTGTTTTTTGTTTTAATAAATCGTAGTTAAACTTTAATACAGAACGATTCATTTTGTTTTTCACTTCCTCTTCCCCCTAAACAGGCTGCTTTCATACTTCGGTTTTTCGTTTTCAAAGAACCCCTATCACCGAAATAATGGTTACAATTTTAGTTTTGCTTTGTCTGTCAGCTGTGCTTTGAGACAAAAATAATTATTTATCATTTTATTTTTTGGGTGGGGGGTTGCCTGCCGGATTCAAATAGTTGGTGTAATTGTTAAGATGATTTTGCTTCATGTTTAATACTCGAATTCGTGTCCTTTTTATTTTTGTTATGACCTGCGGCATTTAACTGTGCTTTGGAGTCTGAAACAAAACTTATCTTTCTTGTATCTTTATACTTTGTTCACGGAGTTCCAGCTTTTGATATTTATAGGAAAATCTTGTCGGCTGTCCTTCTAGGGAATTCAAAATCGATGCTGTTTCTATAACGTCAAACATTTATTTCCTAATTTCAAAATTATGGTTCCCACTCGCTTTGTGCGCTTGGCATTTTTACTCGGCTTAATGTCACTTTCAGCATGTCCGTTTCACATTTCGAAATCTCTTTTATACCTCTAAGAACGCAGTCTGGCTACAGTTCTATTAACTTCAAAGGACTACCGTGGAAATATTCCTCATGATCCGAAATTCTATCTCTTTGATGGGGTTCATTTGAAGCCTCTGACTTCAGCCCCTCAGATGAAAGAACTGTTCAGCCCACGGAATGCTATCTATGAAACTTGTTAGTTGCCTTCTGGCTCTAGCGACTTGGTGATTTTACGACAAACTTCAGTTCAGGGGCAACTTGGCAAGGTGACTCGGAGACATATTATACACCCTCATTCAGATCTCGAGCCTTAGGATTCGGTGCCAATGTGCGTTTTAATATTGAGAATATTTTAGCTCGACCCCAACTTCATCTCTTCAAAATTTCATATAAACAAACATTGTCCTTACACCTTGATTTATCTTCCTCATTAAGGTTTCTTACCTTTTCTGGCCAAGAACTGCGACGGTCTGAGTCCTCCTATGACTAGCCGATTACTCTTTTCTAGAACTTTCGCAGTTTTTACGACTTTCATTTTGTTTTTGCTTTAAATATTTTCTATTTGACGCTTATTACAAGACGAGACAGTAGCTGTTAGGTAATACAGAGTTTAAGCAGCAGCACGTGAGTATGACGCGAACGTCTGTGGGTCTATTTTTAGAAACTGGTTTCATTATTTTTATAGTTTCTCAATCTGCTTTCCCGATTTTCACGTACGCTTAGTGAGACACGGTGCGTGTGCTAAAGGTCTCTATTGAAGAGAACGGAAACGTACTGGAACTTTTGACTAACATTGGTATTTAAATTGACGAAGTATGAGAAACTCATCTCGTTTTTGTAAGGTAAAAGCCACAAATTAGCTTTTGGTGGAGACATTCAATAGTGTGAACTAGGTAGGTCTACTGTTGATTAAATTTGTAGGTTTTTTTTTTAAATTGAGTCTTCAAACCATCTCTCTCTTCATGCTGGCATCCTATACAAGACCCATGTTTTGTTCTCTTCCGATGTTTATCTTTAAAGTTTCCGCTTTTTTTCCTTGCCGTCTTCACTATTGCTTCGGTCTTCCTTTTTTATATTAATTTATGTCTTAGTCTTGAAACTCTCAAACTAATTCTTCTATCCTAAATGCGAATGTGATTTGGTTGATGCTTATCAGTAATCGTTGTTAAAAATTCACACACATGATTCCTCTTAAAATCTCACAGTCTTCATCTATCATTATCCTTTCTTAAACGATGAGAACTCCATCAAAAAGTTTAATAAAAATGTTAAAGAGTATGAAGACATAAATGTAAGCATGAAAATGGCGCAATAACACAGTTACGCCATATTGATGCGAGGGCTCTTTCAGAAATAACCGAAAAA
>BMAT01007661.1:195756-215213 GCA_019649035.1 Elysia marginata | reverse complement strand
TGCTCGATAACAGCTTTCAATTGTTTTTTTTTTTGTCGTTGTTGTTTTTTATCTCGATAAAGTATTCACTCCAATATGACATATTATCAAACTACTCATTCTTTTATCTATGCTAATGATACTCTACTGTAGAAATCGTATCCCCAAATGAAGTTATTAATATACTGAATGATCTTAACACCAGTCTTTGTAAACGCAATAAAACAATGGCTAATAAATTGTAGATGAATGGGGACAAGACGGAAATCATGCTATAGGAACATCATTTAAAATCAAAGAATTATAACTAAAAAGCATCATAATTGATGGATAAAAAATACTACTAGCTCATGCTGTAAAAAGTCTTGGGTTTTATTGATTGTCATGTGTCTATAGAGCAGGCTGTTTCAAATGTCAGGAGATAGTGCTTTGCTCAATTGAGAAAGATTGTAGCATAAGACTTCTTTTTATAAAGATTCAGTAAAAAAAAGTCTTGTTTTGTCTTTTTTATATCTAATTTAGACAATTGCAACGCTACTTGTCCTGGCATCACAGATTAAAGACTTATAAGTTGCAAAAAGTAGAGGATCATGTAGCCAGATTAGTTAAAAGAGTCCCTTAAAGAGTAATTTCAGAGACTTTTTTGGAAGATCTTCATTGGCTCCCGTAAGAATTAACAATCATGGGCTAAATTTTCTTGATAAGCAAACAATGTCTCAACGTTCCAATATTTCCGAACTCCATTCAAGAACTCTTCTCTGGTTATAAACCTTGAAGAAAACTACGATCTACCTTATACACCAGCTACAAATCTAAAGAATAATTGTATCGCTCATTTAGATCTGCAGCACTTGACATTTGGAACGGCCTTCCCTATAAAATGAAATGTGTGAAATCTGCATCAGTCTTTGAAAGCCATCTTAAAACATTTGTACTCAACATCTACACGTGTATTTTGAAACGATTGGTGACTGTCTAATATGCTTTATGTGATACTTTTATCCTTTGTTTAGGTACATGTATTTATGATTTTAAACATGATATAAAGCACTTTCGGTAACTATAGGTTACTGAAAGCGCTTTATAAGATTATATTATTATTATTATTATTATTATTATTATTTTTTATCGTTGGCACCTTAAAATTGAATGTTCAAAGCCAAGCGGTTTTACATGAGTATGGGGAAACCTTTATGATGTGCATCGACGTACGACTCTTCTGGGGCATGTTATTAATTTGTTGGTTTTATGAGCAAAAGTCAGTTTTGAGTACGGAGTTTGTTGTTTTTGTTTTGTTTTGTTTTGTTTTTTTGTTTTTTTTTTTTGGGGGGGGGCTGTTTCTTTTTTTTTGTTTGTATTTTTTTTTCGTTGCGCTATATCAAAGATCTTAATGTACAAAGCTCTAATATTTTATTTCCGTCTAGTGCACGCCTTTGGGTCGCCTAAAAAGGTATCAAATGTCTTTTGCAGCATGTTTTACAATAACGCGATTACATGCTTGGCTTTCCCTTAACTACTGGGAAAGCAATTGGCGTTTTCTCATTCCTTCCATGCGTATGAGTTTATTGGGCTTCAAAGTTATGCATTGCATGAAGTCGGCGCTAACAGACACATATACTTCAAATATGCTTAGAAATGTGAAGTTCAAATGGCCCGCTGAGTTTATCTTATTAATATGCCTTTTTCTTCTTTCACATATTAGCTGTTACTATCGGTCTGAATACCACACTCAATGCATACATAATTATATATAAAGAGAGTCAGCTCATCAATAATAAAAAAAAAAGATCGGAAACCTTAAAGATTCTCGCTAGCAATAAAACGAGTCAACAAGTTTTCATCATGTCTTTAATATTGATGCAAATATGGGAAGGTGACAACTTGATTTGTCTGCCGGAAATAAACTAATGAATTTGACAACCTCATTCTGGGCTGCTGAAGTCGGTAGCAATAACGTTATTCAAGATCTCGCCTCCCGCGATCTAGGAGGACACGCAAAGAAACGAAAAAATTGTGATGATCTTTGAATGTAAATATGTTGACTTTCTATGAAGTTGATACTATCTGTTTTTAGAAAACCTGGCTTGCTGTTTTTAAAATATAGTAGTTGTAGTAGTAGTAGTAGTAGTAGTAGTAGTAGTAGTAGTAGTAGTAGTAGTAGTAGTAGTAGTAGTAGTAGTAGTAGTAGCAGTAGCAGCAGTAGTAAAGGTAGAAGTAGTAGTAGTAGCAGTAGTAGTAGTAGAAGTAGTAGTAGTAGTAGTAGTAGTAGTAGTAGTAGTAGTAGTGTTGTAAATTAGGAAACTGGTATCACTAGAGACTCCTTTTTTCGTTCTTACTTAGCTTGCCTTTGTTGTTGCTGTTGTGACACAAAATCAGTTTTTACAAAAAATAAATTCTTTTTACGACGAAAATATTCTCAAAACTTGATGGTCAGTTACATTACTTCATTTAATTCAAGTCTATTCAGTCAGAAGTTTGGGGCGCTCACTCACGGGGCACTGACTAGCAGAAAAAACTCGGAATCTTTTCCGGTGCTTACGGTTTACTGGCGTGTCAATATTTGATATTGGATATTTCATATAGATATTTACCTGCCAAATGAGACAGGCTAGGCAATCTATCTGGCGTAGAGGGCAAGTGGAGGTCGTTGTTGGTAAGGGAGCTCTAAGTTTATGAATTAAACAAAGTTCACTGGGGAAAGTTTGAGTATAGAGCCTCCGCACTTGCCAGGTCAGTAGTCCATTCGTAGGCGATAACAGTATTGTAATGTTACAATGGCTTTCTTTTTAGTTTGGAGAGGCGAATTACGTTGATTTTTACCTTAGTATGTAAATGCTAATTTTTAGTTACGTGGCGGTTGTGTGGTTCTATGTGTTAGGGTCTGGGATGGGTGAGGACAGATTTGGAAGGCGTTTGTGTGGATGATAATGTCAATATCGAAATCATTAAAGAGCGAAAGAAGTTAAACTCGCTTTTGTTACTTTTTTCGCATTTTATGCATTTATTTCTTCTTCTGCAAAGCAAACATTCTTATTTCCACCAAGATACTTATTCACATAGGCGGCATTTCCATGAAATGTCTCAAGGACCCCGGTGCAGTTCTTCGAGGTTTTATATTTACTTTTTTTTTTCTGGGAGGAGCGTGTGGTGGAGGTTTGATGAATATTTTGTCGTCGCACAATTCTCTTGGTATGCAAGCAGTGAAGCTATGGCTATGAAATAATAATCTTTCAAAAGTGTGCTCTTCCGTTTACAACAGGCATCATTGACACAGGGAGAAACGAGAACTTACACTTACAGAGAAGACTTAAAGTTTGGTAATGAATATACTTGTACGGCATATATTCTGTGTTCTACAGATGCAAAAGTATACAAACGTTTCATATAAAATGTTTCAAGTTCAACCTGGAAATTGAAGTAATTAAATGAGGTAAAAGCATAAAAATAGAAAACTGTTTGAATAAGGTTGGAAATAAACTTGTCACATAAATGAGCAGGTTGATGCTTGTACGCAAAGAACAAAAATACAATACACAACTAAATGGTTGTCCAAAACATAGCCTAAAGGCGGCCCTACACGATCGATTATATTACGCAGTTCTGTTTGCACAATACAGTTGACAATATTTCGTTGCCCACACACGGTCAATATAATTAACAATTTAATTGCGCAAAAACAAATTCATTTTGGTCTTAGCATCCGTTGAAGTATGGGCGACTTTGACCCAGCGGTAAAAAATAAAAACGATGCTCCAAGAAGAAAACGCGTAAAGTGGTCAATGGAATGGTTTTTGAAGCATTCAATGTTTGGCCACACCAAATAACTACGTGAACTAAGCCAGTTAGTTTTAAAAACTTTTTTCGCATGGGTGTTGAGTCGCATAGTGAGGTATTGCGAATGATCAAGCCCCTGATACAAAAAAAAACGACAACAAATAGGCGTCAGCCCATCTCTCCCGCAGAGCGCTTATCAATTACACTGCGTTACTTGGCCACGGAAAATACCTTTGTCTACTAATATAATCGTATATTTTTACCATCCACAATGCTGGCAAATTTTGGTTGTATTCAATGCATTCCAATCGAAAAGTCATGCCTTAATCTTTGTCAGCTCACTTTACGGTTCTAAATCTTGAAGGTAAAATGTATTAATGTGCAATACAATTGACGGTCACCATAGACGGTCAATTATTTGCTCAATATAGTTGATAATAATATAATTGCGCAAGAAAATATGCAGGTTTTTATTCCATCACTGCAATTGCGCAAGTATTCAATATAGCCCCATGCACGGTCAATAAGAAAGTCAATGCCGAGTATCGACAATTATATCACGCAATATAATTGAACGTGTAGAGTCTTCTTAAAATGAAGATAAATCCACCAGCAAGTGACTGTTGCCAAGCATTGTTTTTATCACAGACATTTATTTACAAGTGTACTTCTTAGGAATTTTCTTCAAGTTATTTCTTATATTTTACGAAAGGAGCACATTAAAAACCGTTATTAACTAGGCGACAAAAGATCCTTACAGCGGTTATAATTATCTTTCATCTTGCTCATACCGCGTTACTTTACTCAAAGCACTGCTCAGAACTATGAAGTCAGTATACTGAAACGCTCATTGGAGATTTTTTCTAATTTAACGCCTCCTACGCTTTTATAAGATGCTTCTGCGGAGAGAACAAACATCCAGCATCCGGCATAATCTTCCTTAATTTTTTTTAGGCTGTGCACATAGCAAAAAAATATTGCATTTCGCTATCAAAATGGTTGTCGATCCCGGAAGTTAGAGTATAACTCTTTTGTGGTAAGGGTAAAAAAATTAGACTTGCATTGATTCATTGACCAAAAGACTTCAAAGTAAAGAATTATTATCAGTTAAGTTTTAAACTTTAATGCTGAATCAATGATTACGTTCCTGCCAAAGATTGATGGGGTTTATTCCTTTAGAGGTGCATGTGTTAAAATGTCAGAAAGTCAACGATGTCGTATGATTGAATTACTATTCACAAGTTGACGTCATTAAGTTTTTTGGAGGACTGGCCAAAAATTTCTTTTTTCAAAGGTTATTAGAACCTGATTTGATTTAGGCATAAACAGCCCTCTCAAACATGTATTGCTCTCTTGTGTTGAACTCATGCTGATTGTTGATGGTAAAAAATTGAAATTCCAACAACATTTTGTACAATCTGACCGCGAGCATTGAGCTTGCAGCAACATTTCAAAAGCTTGTCAAACTTTATAAATATTGCAAATCATCACGATAGCAATCCTGACTTTTGTTTATAACGTACACACTTCCGTCGGCAATATTTGGGTCCTCTATATATATGCGTGACTTTTTACAAAGTGTAAACTCCTAGAGAGACGTATAGAAGAGCAAGTGATGAACAAATTAAGTTCACGATTCTTCCAAAGCAGACCGGAAATGAATTATCTGCGAAATAATTATCACCTGATTCTTTGGGCGGCATTCATTAGGATTGAAAAACAAGCATATTCATATTTTTTTAATCTTTGAAAAAGCTGTACGACGATTTCAAACCTCTAACGCAGAAACGCTTTGAATAGGGTTTTAGGGCACGCCCTTCTGGTAGAAATAGAACAAAATGAGCGAAAATGTTTGTTTGGTGTTATCTTTGTATTGAATAAATATTTGGATGGAAAATAAAGGATTTCTTATTTTGTCACTACACAGCTGGTATGGTCTCTGAAAGTGTATGTGTGTTTGTGGCTGTGTGTATTTGGCCCGGGGAAGGGGGGTGAAGGTCTTTTCAGGGCAAAAAAAATAGTCATCTAGGAGTAAGAAGAACTAATTCTGTTCTACCTCTTCTATAGCTAGATGTTTTGACAACACATTTCAAGATGCTATTCTTGTGATTTTAATTATTACTACTTTGGGGGGGGGGGTTCTTAGTTCTTATAGCTGTTGGGCATTTTTTCTTGTTCTTGTTGTGTTCTTATTGTAGATAATTTAAGTACAAGTAGCTACCTGATTGTCAGAAATTTTGAAATCTTTCATCTTTTTATACTTTTATTGACCATCTCTCTTAATTTATATTAAATCATGATAAAGCATATTTAACCATATAAATGCCAATCTTCTCCTAGCCTTTGTATCTCCCCCTCTTCTACTTTTTGTGTTAAAAAACAACTTAACGATTGCCTTATTGTTATTCTGGGGCTTGAGTAATGTCCATTAATGAACATCAACTTACATTAGAAAAAAAAACATTTCAAACACATAATACCTCATTTTAGAACCCATTTCGCACTCTTCGAAAAAAAGATAGGTGGAAGAACACACGTAAACAAAATCGTTTTGCCGTCTTGGTTTGTTGAACTGTGTAGAATTTCGGTCAGATCGAAATCTAAAATCTTGAATAACAGTCTAAAAATTTGATTTACATCTAGAAATCATTTTAGATGAACTAGAAGATATTTTTTTTTGGGTCCCATTTTCCTTCCTTTTACACTTTACGTGTCATGTTGTTTGTTGTTGTTTTTTTTTGTTTGCTTTCTTTGTTTTTGTTTTTGTTTTTGTTTTGTTTTGTTTTACCCGCAGGGCGTATGCTCTGCGTGTCAAGTTTTCTGAAATGTGAAGGTCAGGTTTTACCTAATTCAAGTTTTTGCTTTTTTATAAACCTTTTGTATTAAAGGAGCTTTCTGGTCATCTCATAAAAAACAAACAACAGTGCGTCTATTTGTTTTATTGGTTATGTCTCTGTCAAACTATATTGTAGTCGCATGTGAGAAAGTGGAGTTAGATAAGAAAAGAAACAGTACCAAGGGGAAAAGGTTACAAAAAGCGAGGATGGGAAATTATCAATGTTTCTCCCTATTTGCTGCTGATTTAAATGTCACCGGGAGGGGGGGGGATCCAATTATTTTTTTTTTCAAATTCCTCACTTTTCGAGAGCAAAGTTTCTTTTAAAGGTTTTCTGTTCTTTCATTTTTTTAATTTGTATTCCGAGGGTGTCCTGTCGCGAAGTATTGATGAGAGCAAGCCCCGCCTCTTCATCCTGTAACCCATCATGGTGGAGTTGGACAGCTCGATAGTTTTGGATCGAACGGTGTGATTTCGACGAACGCTGCCGGAGTGCCTGTCATTAAGCAAGGTGGAGGTTCAATATTTGGCGAAGTTTTGACTTGAATGTGGATCAGTTTTTGCTGGAATGTACAAACTCATGGGTAGAAAGACAATCTAATCTTATTCACAGTTCTTATGTTTCACAGAGTTTAGTCCGCTCAATTAAAAGTCCACGCAAACGAAATGAGATGCAGAATATAGTTTAACGACGACAAAATCTTTCCTCGAGTCAACTTTCCAAAATAATGATAGGAAACATTTTAAAAACCATTTTAGGGGAAAGCATTTGAGCCCAAAACATAGGGCATTATATACAGGGGTATTATTTTAAAGACTAAACTTACAAAACGTTCCCAAAATATTTCGTTTCACCTCGATAAATTATGAAGTTTTGCACAAATATTATGCTGGTAATTAGGACCAGTTGGAAGCTGTGAAGAGTGCGTTTATCTTTACGTTTGTTTTTACCATCATATTGCTTGGAAAGAAGAAATATGTAATTTACCATGCAAAAACCGTGCTACACTAAAGAAAGGGACTGAATAAATTCCGTAGTTGGTTGCCTTCTCGCGGCTAGTAGGAGATAAGGTTTAACAAGAAAAGCTTAATGTAATTAATGTAATTGTTGGAACAGGTTTTCATACACCCGCCATATCTTGCATGTTTTTGCATTCAAAACGTAGTCTCTATGTTAAGAATATTTTAGGATGCAAAGTAATTTTAGACAAGAGTGTACTTGCTAACTCTCCAAATCCTTCTTCAAAAAATCACATGTTTTTTTATGTTAATCCTTCACCTTTTAAAATATTTTCTTATTTGTTTTTTTTTAAACTTCTTTGTGTCTTGCAATAAATCTTAATACAATTTCTATAGTATGTATAAAACTTATTATCATTTAACTTGCAAGAGTGAGAGCGTAATTTTTTGAAAGCGGGTAGATTAAGGGGTCGATTTTACATTTACTGTAAAGCATTCAAATAGGAACACAACATTTAAAAAAAGAGGAGCGGCTTTGTAATTGAAAAAATGTTTGTCCTCTCAGCAAATCCGGTATTTATTGTATGCAAATGTAACACCATAGGTAAAACATGAAAATAATAAATGCTATACCATTAACATTTGATGTTGTTTTTTTTGTGCTTAGGACAGACATCACTTAACAGTAACAAATTATTCAATGCGGTAAGTAGTAGGGCCTACATTTAAATGACCGTCTCGAGGATCTTTACCTTGCCATGGTTATAGAGCTTGTGTGCCTCAGTTTGAAGTCAGACTTAATTCGATCCATATCATCAAAAATTGAGCATAGGGCTGACAACCCTGTCTCGTAATAAGACCTGTATTACGAAAACGGCAACAAAGAAAAATTCCAAAACTATTTTGCGTAATGGACTGCCAGGGCAACCTCAGGATGCTTTTATGACTGGCAGTAGTAAAACTGAAAGGCGGAAGGAAGCCACTGACAGGATGATGGAAGTGCTTAACGCCAAAACAAAAACTAAAACACGAATGTGGAATGGTAAAACGATGTGCGACACTGCAAAGTGTACACAAATAATATCTAAAATGAAGAGATACAGATTACATGTTCTAGAAGTTAGTGAATATATGGGATTTTAAAACCAGTACAACAGAAAGAATCGTAGGATAAGATGACAATATACACAAAGAAGGAGTAGCGATTCTTCTACAACAGGGACTAGAAAAGGCCCTGACAGAATAGAAGACTAACAACAGTGGGGTCATGAGCTTAAGGCTGAAAGACCGACGCATCAATCTCCTCATTATACGCTCTTAATATTCTAATAATTATCACGATAAAAAGGAAAAAAATGATTTATTCTATGAACAATTGCAGACTGAGCTCAATATCACACCACTCCTCGACATTAGATAGTGATGGTTCACTTAAACGCTAAGGATGAAGATGATAACACTGGTTTAAAACAAATCCTGGTGTGCCTCCATCAATAATAACGCACAGCTTCTGATAAATTTTTGTGCGGGCACTCTTTTCTAACACGGAACCATGCACAGCTAACATGGTTCTCCCCTAACCGTCGTAACAAGAACCAGACAGACTATCTGACCATCAATAGCACGTTGCGTCACTCCCTGCTCAAAGTTCAGGCAAAGAGAGGGGCCGAGGTAGGCAGTAACCATCTCTTAGTGACAGCTGGTATTAGTCCAAAAGCATTGTATACCAAAAGCAGAAATAGACCTAAATGCCATCAGAACTCTGAAGAACGGCAAAGCTTCATGACCAGACATAAATACTTAACTGTTTAAGATTGATACAGCTGAGGCAGCAGATGCGCTCCTTCAGGAACTACTTGACTTATCCGCTGCTCGCCCCCGGCTCGGGGGGCCTAGATAGCTCAGTTGGTAGTGGCCTCGCTCCGTGGCCCTGACGTCGCGGGTTCGAGCCTCAGCTGAGCACAGTCCGGGCCCTTACTGTTTGGGTCGGTGTCAGTATAATGTGACCGGCTGAGGCTAAATCATGGTATCCCCGCTAGTCTCTGGGTGGCAGCCCGTACATTGTCATTGGGACCCAAGCCCTGAGAGCACCTTTGAAGTGGAATTGGGCTTGTAAAAATATCCTTCAATCAAACCCCCGGCTCGTAAGAATTGTCCAATTTGCTTAATGGGTCGGAAAGCTTGAGGTTGACAACAAGTGACCTGGACAAACTCTCTTCCTTTTACACTAAAAACCTCCACAGGATTCTGAGGATTTCCTGGCCCAAGAGAATTAATAATCAAGAACAACATTGTGAGCGGTGTCAACAAGACATCGTGGACTCTTTTATAATCCAGCAACGATGGAAATGGACAGGACATATTATTGAAAAAAGACAAAAAGCTCCTTCTAGAAAACAGCTATCCAGTGGCAGCCAGAAGGAAAAAGGGGACAAAACTAAACACCTACCGGAAAACAGTGGATGCCGAGGCAGAAGACAAGGTATAACCATGGGGCACCCTGAGGCTTTTGGCACCTGACCGTCAGAGCTGTAGGAGCTTTGGTGCTGCCCAAATTGCCAGCCAGCAAGATGCGGGGTAAATAAGTACCTTTTTGTGAATACTTAATATGCAGAACACTAGTCACCAGCAGAATTTAACCAGTAAAGAAAAAAGATCGGACGAATGTTACACACATTTAAAAAGTGGTAGGCTGAAAAACACAGATAAAAATTGCATATCGTTCCGCTTCGCGATTTCTTTTCTGCAGAATCCTGCAGAATTTCTGTTAGATCTAGATTTTTGCGGTAATGATATCAAATATTAAACCAGATGTAGAACATATGTCAAAAGATCGAGGCATCATAGTGGCTCATGAAGAATACATTGCATTTTGATTGTGTCTGCCTTGATTTTCGATGACTCAAATTACGAGGCATCCCTTGACTTACTACCTCCCTGACAATGACTTAATCGTCAAGTTGTCCTTATCTGTGCTTACAAGCCATGTTTAAACTTACTGTGGCGATAATATCAAAATCTGAGCTTAGACTGATTGATTTAAAATCAAAATAGGTTCAGAAGAAGCGTATTTAACAAGTTGTGGAGCTTTTGAGGGTAATAGCTAAAGCCTCAAAGTGAGTCTTGATCTTGCCTTAGTTTTTAGTTTTTCTTTTAACCAATAATTATCGTTTTTGTGTCAACTGGAAAAGGCTTTTAGATTTTTTTTTAATTTTCCAAAAGGTTTAAATCTGAGCACAAGTCTCTGTTATTTACAAACATTTCGCTTCCGTTTCAAAGCTGAAATGAACTGAAGGAGTTCAGGTTCATGCAGGACAGTTACCACACTAGCCAAGGGGCACTTTGGTTTTGGTTTAATCAAGATTTTTCCAGGGAGGTAATCTTTTTAGATAATCATAAATCTATGTTCAAACAAAGAGGGTTACCCCCATCCGCCACATTTTTCTGGTTTCTATAAATGATTAATGTACTGTGCTTTACCAATATCTTCTTACCTCCCTCACCTCTCTCTTTCTCTTTCTATCACTCTCTTTCTCTCTCTCTCTCTCTCTCTCTCTCTCTCTAGCGCTCTCAGTCTCTCTGTCTCTGTTTTTTCTCTCTATCTGTCTGTCTCTATCTCTGTTTTTTTCTCTGTCACTCTCTCTCTTTATCTATCTATCTCTCTGTCAGTCTGTCTCTGTCTGTCTGTCTCCTGTCTCTCTCTCTCTCTCTCTCTCTCTCTCTGTTTCTCTCTCCTTTCTCTTTTCTCACTCTCTATCTCTCTCCTTATCCCTCTTTCTCCCTTCTTGCTGAGTCCTCGTTTTCTCTATCTCTATCTTCTTCCACAAATTTCCTCTTCTCTCACTCACTAAACCCGTCCTATGTTCTATTACACTTTGGGGAAGAAACTTGATAATTCTAAATTGATATTGGGCTCTTCGTCCTGGCTATCGATCTCTTATCCAAACAGAGCAGTTCTCAATTTTCTACGAAATTGATCAAAAGGTCATGAGGCGCTCCTTTTATTATTGAACATTTATTATCATCATATCACCATCGTCATCATCATGGATATAATTTCTTTTTCATAATAAAATGTTTTCTTTTAATAATGAGTATTTTTGTTTTTACAAACATTATCGTCATTATTCATTTCGCTGTTATTATATATCTTTATCACCGTTATTGCTTTTATCATTTACCGGTTACATCAAAGGCAGTTTTTTATCATAGTGTAGAAATCTTTATGTCCACTTCCTTTCTGTAACTTTTTTTTATTCCGTTCTTACTCTCTTCTCTTTTACTCTTCAAATTTCTGTATTTTCTTTCTAGTTTACATACTTCCTCTCCTTTTTTCTTCAGTTCACGATTTGTCAAGTAACTTTCGTGTTTGTTTGACAAAATTATGTTCCACTCGTCTCTTTCTTTTTTTCGATATTGTGTTTCCAATCGTTTTAATTTAGTTCTTTTTATTTTAGTTCTTTTCTATCTTTCTTGTTTTTATTGCTACCCGGTGCACTTTCCATCGCTCCTATTTCTACTTTATGGCCTCATAGATTGGCATGGCCAAATAAACTTAATTCTTAGTCTGCGTATTATGTACGCAATGTCACAATGTGAATGTGAGTTGTGTGTTGGCGATTCTGTTGCTTTACTATATTTGTAGTTGTAACGAAGTTAGACATTGTTTTAGTCTAGTTCCTTAATCATGCTATGTACAGTGTACACCTAGATTAAGGCTACGCTTGTTTTCTTAATGGAATGGGTTAAGCATTCATAGTTATAAGTAACTTACGGATTTCATAACTCGTTAAAATCTAGAATGATCGCCTATTATTAGTTTTGTAGATCTAGTCTTCTTGATTTATCTAGATAATTATCTTCCGGTTAATTTACATAATGTTTGATGACCGGCGACCTATTTTTAACTTGGCTCGCGATTGGGTGTCGCTGCCGTATTAGGCCACGCCTTTCTCACCTTTCTTGTAAAGCGTCAAATTTTCTAGCGATAACTAGAGCTTGTGTGCTGTTTTGATTATAAATAGAGCTCGCGTGGTTGATAAAAGGAGAAGAGACAAGAGAGAGACTCAGAGACGACTGAGAAGATAGAATACTGGATTAAGAGAGAGTGAGCAGTTTTGAGCAAAAGTAAGATCTACGATTTGTTTATGCTGGATATTGGCAATTGCACTGTTGTTATTTTCGACTGCTGCTGGAT
Source organism: Elysia marginata (assembly GCA_019649035.1). NCBI lineage: Eukaryota > Metazoa > Mollusca > Gastropoda > Plakobranchidae > Elysia > Elysia marginata. Next base: position 202,467 of record BMAT01007661.1, on the reverse strand, counting down.
GTGAATACTGTTTCGTGTTGATTTCTTCATTTTAAGTTGAATAAACTTATTTTCTACGTTCTTCACACGACTTTTCACGTTTTCAAGGTTTTAAAAGAACTCACAAGTCTCGCATCAGGATTTTTATTCGTTTACTCGATTATTATTTCTGGTGTTTGTGACAGTAGTGTGTAATTCTATAATTCGTGTCACCGCCATTGCTACATACGACAGACTGGATCATTTATTTTTGTAAAATTACCAACTTGTCAAGCGATCTATGCTATGTCCAAGTCTATCTAATGAAACAGCAATAGTTGTGCGTGTTGTGAGCGCTTGAGGCTGCTCCAATTCCAGCTCCGACATTTCATTGACATTTAACAGTATTTCAAGTGGTACTACTATCGCGATTGTTTTTTTCTAACATGTACCTCTACATTCGTCTGGATACTGTGCATTGGTTGATATAATTAACTTTTTAAAAATCTATTTACAAAATTCAGTTTCTGTGATAATTGTTGAGTTTCTGGTGATTTAAGAAGTTTTTAAAGATTACAAAACCGGATTTACAAGTCTTGGCGTCCATTCACGTTTTCAAATACTCTGTGCTCCTGCGTGGATGCAATCATGGTCGATGTCGGCAATCCTACTGACCAAGATTTATCGCTATTAAATTTTACTTACTAAACCGATACGCTAAGCAGTTTTAGATAGTGGAATCCAATGAAAGCTAACCCCTTTAAGGGAAACTCTTGATTAAAGTCAACACTTTTTCGCAATCCCATTTTATATATCTTTACATCTTTGTAATGGTTTAAGTAAACTCTTGCTTAAAGTCAGCACATTTTTTGGTCCCAAGTTGTTGACTTTATCAGAATTCCACTGTATTATAACAACCTACACAAGTCAGTGTCCGTACATAGAGACATCACGGGCTATATTGAAGTCAACAAGACGAGGACAAAGAGGTGGCAAACCAAAACAACAGCCTGGCATATATCAGAACACACTTAAGGTAAATTTACACCTTTCTGAAATGACATGCCAAATCAGAATGGAAATCCGAGCGCAATTTTTGACCTCTCAAATGAGTAGATTATCCCCAGAAATTCCAATCCGTTCTGATTTTTCGGTTGATTCCCACCAGAAATCTGCAACTAGGAAGATTTTTTGGGGCGGTGTTCAGAACTTGCAATGCATTGTGGGATAGATAATCACCTCGAACTTCAAAAATTCCCAAGAAAATGGCGGTTTCTTTTACTAATCAATCGGGCTTGCCTTTGCTTCAGACATCCACACATAAAAAGCTAATCTACTAAAAAAAATATAGTAAGCATATCGTTTTGAAAAATAAGCCAGACTTGCTTGAATCGTGCAATATTCCTACATCGAGATATAGATCCAGATCTAGGCGTGGATTAGATCTAGATTCTAGATCTAGACATGTCCTAAACTTTGTTTCGTTTATTTTTCCGTCCCGTGTAAGAGCTGTACAAAAATGGCCAAAATCAGAATTGAAATGTTCGTTCTGATTCCACCGGAAAAATATCATTCTGATTTTGCATTCTGAATTCTACCATGTAAACTAACCTTTATATACGTTACCCAAACACGTGTACAGTCTACCGAGATCATTCTCGTAAACAATAACACAGAATAGTTTCCTTTATTTTAAGTGCTTATACTTCAACGCCCAGTCTTGCAAAGAAAAAACATCGGAAATTTGTGACTTGGTTTTAGAATCCAAGGAAGATATTGTATTTGTTTTAGAAACCAGCCTGACTGAAACCCATCGGAGATGAGCCAACTGTTCAAGCGTTAGTGCCTGTTGGTTTTAAAGTTGTCCACATGTCTCGGCAGACCAGGGGCGGTGGCATTGCCGTTATAAAAATGAGCTGGACTGGAAGTTCTTAGTTAGAGACCGTTTCTAGACTTTCTTTTAAAATCTGCTATGTTAAAATTAAGACCTGTGATAGTTCTACTCTCCTAGCAATCTACATATTAAAAAAAAAACTCTTACTCTGTTTTTCTCACTGATTTTGCTGAGTACATTGACTAACAAAAACAAAATTTATGTATTTAGAGATTTTAATCTTCATCATGAACATAAAGATAACTCCCCGGTCTCGAAACTGTACAAGCTGCTAGACGAACATGGACCCCTCCAGTTAATTCACGACCCTACACATAAAAAAACACGCGCTCGACCTTGCCTTGGTTAGAGACGAAAACCCGTAAACACTGCAAGTTTAGGACATTGTGGTAATCACTGACCACTTCATCCTCACCTTTGAACTCAATATCAGAACCGCTCGCAAAGGGGGAATATGTTACCTCACGAAACATCAAAGCAATCGACAAAGAACTATTTAGCAAGGATCGTTTGTCGTCTCCACACCCTGAAACCATCACCACCATCTCTGATTTGGAAAGAGTCATCCTCGGCATCCTCAACAACCACGCCCCGCAGGAGCATCAGAGATGCAAACAGATCAAAAGAGCTAAGAAGGAGAAACGTCGTGCTGAAGGACGCTGGAAAAAATCTGGGTTAACCATCGACAAGGAACTCTAGATCTATATCTCAGCAAAGAGGCACTTTGTACAATCTGTAGTTCGATTGAAGAAACTATACATTAACAACAAAATTCCTGTAAGGATTTTTATAAAGTCTGCAAAGAAATGTTAGGTAAAAATAAACAAGTCTCCCTGCCGACATATTTGCTGCCTTAGAAAATCCCCAGCAACGATTGCTTTGTTAACAAAAATGATCTTGTAAGAAAAGACCTTGATAAATAACCGACAGAACCAGTTTTCAAAGTTTTCGGGGAAACAAAACTTTGAATAATTTAGGCTTGTTTCTGAACAGGAAGTGAAACGTGTTATCCTCGACTCCCCCAAAAAATTTTCTTTACTCGACCCGTTACCCTCTGATCTCTTATACGATAATCGTGATACTTTTTTGCTCCTTATCACCAAATTCATAAACAATTCATTGAGTTCAGACATTGTTCCAATTTTTTTTTAATGCCATCGTAAATCCCTTGCTTAAAAAGACAAACCTTGATCCAAGTTCTATGAAAAACTATAGACCAGTATCTAACCTCTCATTTCTACCCCAAGTACTTAAAGGTAGTCCTTTTCCAATTCAATAAACACCTTAGTAATAATTCCTTGAACGAAAAGTTCCAATTAGCATACAAAAAGAAACATAGTAGCGAAACGGCTCTGTGTAAAGTTACATCAGGTTTACTGTTAGCAACTGACAATGTTCATGTATCTGTTTTAGCATTATTAGATCTCTCAACGGCATTCGATGCCATTGACCATAGCATTCTCCTTAAATGCTAAGAGATATCATTTGGGATTCGAGGCAGTTTTAAATTGCTTTAAATTATGTCTATCGTCTCGTTACAAAAAGTTGTCATCGGATCCACTGAATCAACTCCTATCAAAATCAAGTTCGGTGTACCACAAAGCTCTTTCCTCGGTCCTGTCCTATTTTCCATTTATTTCCAACCTTTTCCTACCGTTATTTGTCAACACTCCTTTACCCACCATGTTTACGCCGACGATAAAAACAATATAGTTATGGTCTTCCACCGCCAACGGCAGTCTCAAGATCTGACGATACTCAATCGTCACCATCATACTTTCCACCATCATAAGTACACAAACTGCAAACTAACAGTTACTGCAAAACTGCGTCTCAGAAATAAAAAATCGGATGGCAGCCAATAAATCAAAATTTAGATGCGATAACACAGAAGTTATGCTCTTGGGAACACTACCAAAACTTCACAAAATTCCTTTGATTGAAACAAGTTCAAATCGGAGAGAACATTATTCCGTTCTCATCATTGTAAAAAGATGAGGAATGCCGATTGATAACATTCTGTCCATGGATCAGGTTATTTCTCACTTCAAGACAGTCTGTTACCTAGGGCTTAGATAATTAGTCAAATAAGACCTTACATTGACCAAGAAGCTGCAATAAAACTCTCTTCGTCCTTCGTCATTTCTAAATCGACTATAGTAATGCACCCATACAAGGCATAATTGAAGAAAAATTCTCTAACTACAATAAGTTCAACATCATGCGACTCGTCTTGTGAAGAAACTGTGCAAGAAAGAAAATATAACCCGGTCTTAAACGATCTACGCTGGCTCCCAGTCAAAGCTATGAGAGTCTACAAAATTGTTGTGCTACCTACCGGTATCTGAAAGACCCTTTTCCCCCCATTTTATTATGTGATATGGTTGAGAACTACAGGCCCGCGAGGCAACTGTTATCTGGAAACATATCACTCCTGGTCAAACCTAGGGTACGTTTGAGTAGCTTCGGAAAAAGGTCGTTTAATTACTCTGATCCTGACCTTTGGAAATTTTTGCCTGACTGGGTATCCTCTGCTAATAGCCTATTCATTTTTTAGAAGTTTTTGAAGACATGGCTCTTCGCCTCAAACTAGTTATGTTTATACTTTGATACGTCACCTTTATAATATTTTAACATTATAGTAGGAGTATGCCTCGTTATTTTTAAACCTTTTACAGTCTTAATTATTAACGAAGCGGAACGGCTTACTTGTTTTATTTATTTATTTTTAGTTAGTAATCAATTCTGTTTTGCTTATTGTATGCACAATGCTTTTACACTGTCATTCTGTGACCACATACATTTTCAAGACCCATTAGTTATACCTTTTTAAGGTAAATTGTACTCATTGCTGTTAGATATTTACGCTGTTATCTTGATGTTGTAAAGCACTTTAAACTTTTGTGGGAAAGGGCTAAATCAATCGCTGCTATTATTATTATTAATATTATTATTATTATCATTATTATTATTATTATTATTATTATTTTGTTTTTATTTTTACTGTTATTAGTATTAGTATTATTATAATAATTATTATCACTAGTATTATTATCACTACTATTATTATTACTATTATTATTATTATTATTATTATTATTATTATTATTATTATTATTATTATTATTATTATAATTATACTTTTATTGTCATAACAGTTTGTTACTGTTATTATTGTATAAATGTTATTTATAGCCAACATCAGCTCTCTATATGTTGTTCAATCTACACCTGTGCTTCTCTCTCTCTCTCTCTCTCTCTCTCTCTCTCTCTCTCTCTTTCTCTCTCTCTCTCTCATCTATTTCTATCAACCTCTCTCGTAATCTATATCATCTTTTTATCCCCCTTTCCCGGTCTTTTCTTTGGCCTTATCCCAAATTAAATCATGTAATCTCTCTCTCTCTCTTTTCCAACTTATTTCCCGATTTTAAAAAAAAATCTCTATCAACTCCTTTGGGAATGTCTCTGCTTCGCGCTACTTGTGCGGCAAATCGAGTTTGCCCACTTGTTGTGTTTAGATAAAGAACCGAGGCAGCTCTCATCTACTGGTGGTTCTCGGCACTCGTCCTGCCGACTAGAAATCTGCCCTCAAAGGCTGTGAGCTGTGTTCGGTCTACAGGGGCAAAATCAAATCGATTCTTAACATTGGAGGGGCAGGGGACGTTGGGACGCTCTGTAAAGAATCATAGAATCCAAAGAAAGCTTCGTCTCTTTTTCTTCTCCCCACACTTTCACCCAATCACCGCGACAGAGTCCTCCTGCTTCTACTCAACCGTATTCAAAAATAGTTTCCCAGTTTCAAGAATTTTGTGTGGGATAATGTTGTCCCAGTGGTGGAGTGTTGAATCCCTTGGTTTCCGTTTATGAAGCTTGAAAACTACTTATGCCCAAAAGGACTGATAGTGATCCTTTATTATGTAACATTATGAATAAATAAATACATGAGTTAGTGTGGATTTTCTTATGTATATTTCCTTTTGCACATACACTGACAGACTTTCACCTATTTTTCTCTTCTTTTACCATTTTCCATGATTCGTTTTTGTTTTTTATATGCTTGTATGTTTTCTTTTTCTTCAGCTTTCCATCTCCATCTTTTTTAAGAGCCTTTTTGTTTGAAAACCCAGATACTATTGAATATGTTTTGTTTCGTCAAATAAAGATAATACCGATAGAGGGCTTGTGGTCATGGAGAACAATAAAGGGTAATAACTTTTTGCTTAGTCCATAGTGAGAGATGGCGTTAGATCGATGTAAGAATTGGTAGCTCCTACAGAGAAAATACATAATTTTTTTATTTGAAGATAGACAGGTAGATTTTGTACAGCATGAGGTAAAGTGTTCGGCTTCACAGAAGCCTTCACATAGCTGGAAAATTTTTAATTATACCTAGCTGTTTCATTGTGACAAAACTCATTCGCTTCTCTTTGCTGGGCAGCTCTTCAGACAGCTAATTGATATTCTGCGGTTGTGTTGCCTGGTGTTGCGTAAATGTTTCGGCTTTTTAGGTTGGCTAGTAGGTATTTTTCCGGTGCATTCAGTTTGAAAGTAAAAATTTCTTTCCTTTGTTTAGGTTTGATTTTTGTGATGGTTACACTAAATCTGATATTTCCCCGATACGCAAAGGTTGCATCTTTTAGATGGGGTTGATAAAGTTTTCCATTTTTCTATAATGCTTCATCTTAGAATGATGGAAGTCTTCTTTGTTTTGCTTTAAGTTCCATACGTTTTCGCTAAGAGCAGTATCTAAATTGTATGTAAACAAAGAGATTAAACCACGACAAATTTTTTGTGTTGTTTTGTTTTGTTTGTTGGTTTGTTTTTGTTTTTTGTTAGTTTTTTTTTTTTTTTTTTTTTTT
>BMAT01007661.1:173517-190355 GCA_019649035.1 Elysia marginata | reverse complement strand
CAAAATTTTGAACACTGCTAAATGGTGTGGTTTGAGAAGGATACAAGGCATGAGCTTTTTTATGACAGTCTTATTTTCTTTGCCATGCCTTAAAATACTTTGTCCACTATCACAACCGACAGAGTTGCGACCTTTTGTCACAGCCTCAAATAAGAGTAACAAAGAAAACTTTAATTCATATGAATTTAAAAAACAGCAGATAAAAGACGTAAATCCATAGTACACGTACATGTATTAGTATTCAAGTAAGGGTATAATTATATTTGACGTGGCTTCTTTGATTATTGTAGCAGTTCATCTTCCTACAAGCAGGAAAAGATTTGTTCAGTTGTCTTGAAGCCCCAACAAGTGTAACATGTACATTTTCTTAAGGTAAACAAATTGAGTCGCTTTTCAAGACGTTGAAGTGTAGGGGCCTACTAATTGAATAAAATACAGCACCCAAAGTACACTGGTAATTTTATTGCTGTAAGGAAAAAAACGCTCTAATTTATTATATACATGTACCTAATACCTTATACATGTGCAATAATTTCATTTCCAGATCTACAAACCCACGCGCAGAGTTGCTTAGCATTGATTTATAAAGTTTACGCGACAGGATTTCGGCTTTCGAGATCATTAGATTTTGTAGTTGACTTGTGTGTAGTTTTGATTGTGTTCTTTACAGTAATAGAAAGAAATGTTACGTACCGGGAATTAAAGCGAGTACCATGCATGTACTTAATAACCATAAAACATTGAGGCCATGTTTGTTTTTAATACATTCATGTTGTGTGTTTTGCTTTGGTCATTTCTTTTGTCGTGTACGAATTTTTCCCACTTCTACAATATCCATTTAAATTCAAGTTAAACGGGGGATACATGTGTATGGAAAACATGGGTAAGCGTTAACATTTAAAATATCGATCTACAAAAACTGAACTCATTTTTCCCCAAGTGCTTTTACAGTGAGGAGGTCCCAGCAGTTACTTGTGTGTGTGTGTAACTAAATGCCAAGCTGGTTGTAGGGAGAGAGCTGCGCGGGCTTTGATCAGTGTCTCAATGTCCGTCTCCATTTACTCTTCTTTCATCTCTTCAACTTCCTTTTGGGTTTTCTATACAGCGTTTGTTTCCCTTCCCATTTCTCAATTTATTTACTTTATAGATTTAGATTTCTCTCGAAGAGCGTACTTCAGTTGGTTTGCTAAATGGCCAATGTTTTGTTATCTAGTAATTAAGTTCGATGGTGATACAAGGGTACATGTACATCATACTGTGGTGAATTGGCTGAAGAAGGAGTGGTGTTGCGTTTGAAAGAAGTTCATGTTTCGCTAGAAAATAGAACTGCATATCAGAGAAAAAAAACAACATTGCCTCATTATTGCATAACAGTTAAGAGCATGCTTTGCAAACACTTTAATTATCAATATGTGACATTTCTCTTAATGACTCTACCAAGCAAGAGCGAAAACATACAATTACAAAGAATCTTGAAAGCTAAAAATATAGCCTGAAAAATCAAAATCAGGCTTCATAAGTCAAATGTTGAGTAACGAAGCCAAATTTACCGAAAAGGATTAATATAGGGTATAAAATAAAAAAATAAATATTAAATCAGTTTTACTATCTGAAAGTGAAACTTGAAAGGCCCCCAGGAGCGGCAGGGTCTTTCTTTATACTAGTGCGCCTATGTCTAAATTTCCCCGTTTCCCAGTGATTGACAACTGGTTATAATGTGGATCAGTTTAGCTTTCCAAGTCAAATTGGTGTCCCTCTCTTTGTCGCCGTGATGGCCAATCAGTTCATCCGAACACAGGTGCACAATCATGTGCTAGCATTTACTCACGTAGTCTACACTTTTATTTTAGTAGTCGTGGATAAATTATTCCATTCTCTTATTCCTAGGCGTAAATGGATTACAGAAAATCGTTTGTTATGACCTTGAAATCGTATTTAACCTATTCTTTTTCAGTTTTTGATAGGGTTATGATGTTTGAGAATTTTGCTTTAGGTTCAAACAAGCATATTGGGTCAAAGAATCATCAAACTGAACTAAATCGCTTCGAGAGAAGAGGAAAAGCATACAGTGTGCAGTGGCTAGGGTTTGTTTTATTGCTTCTGTTGCTTTATGCCTCGCTACACACAATCAAACTCGCTCCGTTCAGATCAGAAGAATAAAACAACATAAAAAAGGATACAGGTTAGGCGGTATGTCTTTCCGTTTTCTAAACGTGTTTGAAGCCATGATGTTCACCAGCTGTCTCTCCATCAAGCTACACATCTCGCCACAGTGCATGATGTTCACTAGCTGTCTCTCCATTAAGCTACACATCTCGCCACAAGTGCATGATGTTCACCAGCTGTCTCTCCATTAAGCTACACATCTCGCCACAGTGCATGATGTTCACCAGCTGTCTCTCCATTAAGCTACACATCTCGCCACAAGTGCATGATGTTCACCATCTGTCTCTACATTTCTCGCCAACAGTGCATGATGTTCACCAGCTGTGTCTCCATCAAGCTACACATCTCGCCAACAGTGCACATGAGCTGCATATCAGAAACACTAAATTGTGAAAACGCCTTTTCAAAGTATCATGATACTCTTTCTACTTTTCCTCTATATTCTAAATAAACAAAAGTTTTAGCTTTCCGCAAAATACTTATAGTTGCGAAATAATTATGTTTTTAACGTTTGGGAGCGCAGAGAATTTGTTGTCAATAAAGCAACGCCTTACAGTGTAAAATTGCGATATCCGACTGATTTTAACTCGCTGCGGCGGATCAAATCAAAGTTCATTAAACATACATGGTTTAACTCACTCGACTTTTATTAGAGGGTTAAGAAATTAGTTAAAATGAAAACAAGATCACCGTAAATTAAATCTACTAAATAAATTCTTAGTAAAAAATATTAATCCGCATAATGATCGATCATGAGTATACTGCAATAAAAAAACGAAGCTCTACAAGATGAATGGTTTTTACGTGATGTTCCAGTACGTGAGATGAATCAAAGATGGAGAAACAATGCATAAGAACCAAAGAAAAGTACAGAGGGATTTGGATCATGTTAACCCATCGAGACTAAAATGGGAGGCTTTGATTGCGGCGAGAGGGTCAGTTTGTTATTTTTTTTTTTTTTTTTTTTTTACTTAAAAAAAAACTAGAGCTATACAGAAAGACAAGATTTGTATGCCACAAGGGCTTGGTTTCAAGTCAGTGTTTCATAAAATGCCTCCATATGATGCAGATTCCACGGCACATTTTATAAAGAGAGTTTGACATTATGGAACGATTGAAGTTGGCTTTCCTTTTTTTTTACTTTACAATATTTAACTTTTAAGATAACCGAGTCTGAGTTACATTTTATTTCAGACTTTGAAAAATTTAGCTCTTAGCTACGCTTTACTTCTTTTCACAACAATGCATGTACAGCAAAGTAGATCCTCAAATGCAAGTTAAATGCAATGTAAATCTGATGGAAACCTCCAAATACATGTATCTAAGTTGTTTTGTATGTGTGTACTTGTTGGGCATAAGTGTATCTTACTGTTTGACCATCTTTATACCGAGAAAGGTATTTTTTAAAAAGTCATTGTCTTTTCATATACAGTATATATCTTTCTTTCTTTCTCAGAGATGCAAGCGGCTCACGCTAAAAAAGCAGGAAAATTTTACACTCTGTAGGTGCCCTTATAGAACTTTTGGTGGACTAATGTAAAGAGATAGATACAACTCTGTACAAGTGCCTAAACAGCCATACAACTAAAGATGAGTGTTTGATTTTCTATGACTCTTAATTTAGGATGTTTTCTTTAACATTTAGGTCATAATTTTTTTCAAGTTTCCCTGCTTTTTCAGCTAAAGAAAGCTGCTAAAAAAATCGGAATTCCTGCAAAAATCGGAAAACTTGGGTATCTCTTTCTCCCTTCCTCTCTCTCTCTCTATCTGTCTCTCTCTATCTGTCTCTCTCTCTCTCTCTCTCTCTCTCTCTCTCTCTCTTCTGAAAAAATTTCTTTCCCCCTGTTTTTACCTCTTCGGTTGTACAGTAGGCTAACTGAGTTTATGTTTTCCACTTTATTCCAATCTATTCCCTCCTCTATGCTTCCCTCAAATTCTAAACACATGAATATGATGTGTAAGTGCGGAATAGGAAAGGACAGGATTTATTAACGCAACCTTTTGAAACCAAGTGAAAAAATGTAACCGCGGTCAAAAAGTTATGCAGATCTTTTGTCAAAACGATGTTTTTTTTAATTGTATGTCAGTTGTCACCCACAACATTTTTTTGTAGTCGAGTCGCATCTTCCTTCCCTCTGTGGATTCTATAAATTCTAGTAAAATACATCAAAAATACATCAGCAAAGATTTTAACTTCAAGTCCAGGCGTTGGACGATGGCGATGACTGAATCCGGCAAAAAAGCGAGTGAATTTGTGGGTGTTTCGAGTTCTTTATAATATTTCGGATCGAGTTTGCCAAACTAGTGCATGTGTGTAGAGAAATACCAAATGGAAGTGGGTGAAAGCGCGCTTTTCTTAACTACACCCCTTTAGCACTTCTCTCCCCACCCTCATTGAACTTGTACTGGAAGAGCCCATTCTAATCTAAATTTGCTTAAAAAGTCATAGTGACGTCAATCCTTTTTGTATCTACACGGCTCTTTAAATTCTAAAAACAGGTCCTCCATAACCGAAAAGTAGGACAAAGTAAAATCAATATTAAGAATGTAAAATTGAACCAGCGGGTCTTCATTTTTTTTTCATGCCTTGAGATTTAGAATAAAAATTATAAACATGTAGGAAACATGTACATTTTGAGTCTTCTTCGGCAGCACGCACATCTTTGTCGAGCTAACCAGGCAAGATTTATAAACATTATACATGTATTTTAACTAGCTCGCCCTAATAATAATACCCTGAACAAAGCAATATCACCTGTTATTATGGTATTGGGTGAGCGAGCGTGGATAGCTTGGCAACCAGCAGGTACATAACGTACAGGTAGTTCAGCGTTATCATGTCACTGTCAGATGACAGCATCATGAAACACGAACAGATCATGAGTAGCCTATCTTTAGACAATACGTGGTCTTAATTGCTCCATAGTTGGCAGAGGAAAAAGAACTACATGTATTTTAAAATTTAACATGTTGGCGAGTTTAAAAAGTGCATGTACCGTGTTGGGGAAAAAGAAAGCTGCTGTACTGTAGTTAAATGTAAATCTGCGCTGGAAAAAGATAAGTCGTTCTTTATCTGTCTTTTTCATTCCAGATAGTTCTAGATCTAGTTGATACATTCTTATTTTTTGTAAATAATTCTCGTTTTTCATTGATAGATTTTTCTTTGTCTGAAGAAGGCGTAAAGCCGACAGCTCACTTGTTTTGTCAATATTTTTAGAGCTAAAATATACACCTTACTTAAAAAAAATTGCCTTGCCTGTAGTTAAATGTATGCGGCCGTACAGCCCAAAATGTGAACTTAAAGGCCCATAGTACATGTACAGGGATCCTTAAAAAGTCACCTCAACACATAGGGGCCGAAAAAATTTAACTTCAAGCAAGAGTTTACATATGAATATTACAAAGAGCCGCATTCAAGATAGGGCTGCCAAATAGAGTTAAATTTAACTTTAAGCAACAGTTTCCCTGAAAGGTGTTCACTTAAAGTTGTGTCCATTGCATATATACGGTAAACTACCAGGTAGGCACAGCAGGCAATACTAATGAATCTGTCGCGGCTACCGTCGAAAAGACAGCAAAGATGGGCAACTGTGTGGAATTAGTATAAAGCTTAAATTTCTAGTAAAAGAAGCCTTTCAACTATAAAGAGTAGTCAGATTCGTAAAGTTACAATAACTAGAAACCATTAAGAATTAGCTGTGTGACTGTGTCTTTTCAATGTCAAGTTATAAATCGTATCTTTATTAGATCAAATTTTGAACTTGGTATGGCATATCGTCTGGGTCCATTATAGTTTTTACACGATTTCATGTATTTCTTGTACTAACTTTTTCAAAACAAATCACAAATAAAAAATAAATATGTATGTTCTGTATTCTACTAAGCCGAGAGTAATACATGTATATAATTTACAAGCCCATTACTTTATGTTGATCTATTTTTGCCTTGCTTTTATTACGAAACACATTTTATCCTAATCTCAGAAAGGCCTTTCCCAGCTTATTTGATGCAAAATCAAAATTCAGCATTTTTTTCCTTTTGATGAAAATGATTCGCAAATTTTGTTTCGTGCTTTTTAAATAGTTCACATTTTATTTTCTAAATTGTTCCCGATCTCTTTTAAAATATTAAATTACAAATATAAAAAGGTGTAAATCATAAGACACGGCAAAAGAAAATCGATTCAAAATACATGTACATGTTTTACAGCTGAGAGAAAGGTGAGCGCTCAGGATTTATCCGTTTAAGGTGAAAATTCAAAGGTAAATGTCGTGTTCTGAGACGAAATATTGTACAGTGTTCGTTTCTGTATGTTCATTTATAATTGAATTATATTATTATAAACGCAGGGTTGTGAATGGCAGATGAATTAGAAGCTGAATTGGGTGTGAGACTGTCAGTGCTTTGAAATGATTAGAACATGAGATAGGCAAGGGCAACTCTCTAAAAGGCTTATACTAGGAGCAGGAGTTGTGCTCATACTTAAGTTTAATACATGTACTGCTAAAGATTACTTGCTAGCATGTGTTGAATTGCTGATTTATTATATTTGAGCTGAAATGCCAAATTTTAGGGGGGGGGGGGGGGGGGGGGCTGAAAACAGATTAAATCTGAAAGATCTACATCCCTGTAAACGGCTTCCTTCATCCACCTTCTTTAACTAAGAGACGGAAAGACAGGCAAAAGAAAACCTAGCGAGGTATGCAGAGAGGATCGTAGAGACATGTAAATAAAATGTAAATGTGACTGCACTGCCATAGTGCCAATGATGATTCCATAACAATGACGTTCCAGTAGAGCAAGTCACCACATGTAATCCTCTAGATATCTCCATGGATGCAAATGTGGTTTCACTTAGCAAATACAGAGAAACCCATTAGAAAACGAGTAACTGAATCCTTCATGATTGTGTGTGTGTGTTCACAAGCCTTTTAAATTCCAAATCACATCATTCTGGTATTGAATGTAAAACACAAAAAAAGAATAATTTTTCTTATCCAAATCATGTGTAGTAACTTTAAAAATAAAATGACATATATTTTATGCACACCTTTATTTCATAATTCTCACAGAATTTCTGACAACAAGAAAATGTATATTCTGCAAAAGATATACGGTAAGTAACACTTTGCTGTGGCAGAATATTTTTTATTGCCTTTTAAAACACACATGTACAAGATGTTTCTGATTAGTAGAAATATCAGAACTCCCCCCTGAAAAAAATCTGTTAATGTGGTGGAAGTCCTGAATGATGAAACTACCTATGGACTTTTTGCGATTTAAACAGCATACAGTTACATCAATGAGTAAGAACAATGGGTTTTTTTTTTTGGTGTCTTACGTTCAACCAGTATGATGTAATTTGGAGTTTTGAAGGTTTATAGTTATAAACACACACAATCATGAAGCATTCTGCTCAGGTACTCTGGAAGAAGTTTTTTTTTAATAAGATGTTGAAAGTAACTTTTTTTAATACCTTTATCATGATCGGAGTTATTGTCTTTGGAAGACTGGTGATCAGATTGGTTTAAAAAATGAACAGAGCCCATTTAAAGACTGCATATATCAAAGGATGTGTAAAACATGCCAACCTGAGCCTTCATTATTATCAATTACCACCAGTATTGTTTCAATGTTTTAATGACGGCACAAGATGAAATGTGTTATAACTTCATTTATAGTCAATATTCGTCCCAATTTGTTAAAAAATTTAACCCAATTGTTTTTTTTTTCCAAACTACATGTAAGATCATTTTATTAGACTAAACTCATTTTATTGAATTGCTGTGATACATGATTGAAATAAATTTATACGATTATATTGCTTCTTAAGTAACACATAATAATTGAACATAACAGAAACAGTATTTAGTCATTTATTCATTTTTATTGGTCAACATCTGTATAATAGATCAATACAATACACAGCCATTTAAAGTAAGGAAAAACTACTAAGTGTAAACTTAGAATAAAATGGACAAATAATGAAGTATCCACTAACCAAGATATGAGGAAAACAGGGAATGTTTTGTTGCTGCACAAGGTGCGCCATCACCACAAAGTCATACTAAGACAACAAATCTTACATTACATTTACAACCACTGACCCGACAGCACAAAACAAATCTGGTATAGTTATCTTTTTAGAACCATATTTATAAAGCTCGTAACACATTGGTTAATCAATGTGAATCGATAGTGTTCATTAAAATTAGAGCGAGGCCCTAGTTTGGAACAATTAACTTTGTAAAAAAGGTGCAGTCACATCAAAAGTCATCGAAGGTCTATTATCAGCATTAACTATCACAGGAAGTTTCAACATAAAATGCCAAAGAATACTATCGTTAAACAAGAAAAAAATGAATTGTCAAAAGTGTGTCACCACTCAAGATACTAGACTTGGTTATATAGGATTTCTTACATCATGCAAAGACCTTTATGATGCCACTTTATATTAAACTTACCCGAATTTGCTTTGAATCCAGTAAATATATTTGTAAGGTTTGCTAATTTATGAAGTTTGGGCGAAAAAAGTACATTCATTAGGTGAAGATAAGAATTTTTTCTTGAAATGGTTGAGGAAGTTCTTGAAATTGAATGCCATCAATATTTAGGCTACAAAGGTACCAAAAGTTTTTCGTGTTGAGGGTACATTTCAATATATGATTTATTTTAGTTTACGTTTTGCTAGGTAGAATTACATTTATCAATACAGAAACACAGATAAAGATCTTAATTTCAAATCTAAACGTTGAAGATCTAAATAGGATAAGGTAACCATTCTCTGCTTTGCTTAAAGTAAACAAATGGGAACTCCAAGGCAAATAGGTAGACTCTTAACGATAGCAGATTGTAAAATAAGCTAGATTGTATTGCACTTAGTTCCACACTTGGTGATCAAATGTTTGTTTTAGTAGATTTCCGATAGCGCTCAAGTTTGCACCTAAAAATAATTAGTCTTCCTGATCTGCCTGAGTACCTAATCTGACTGCATAGAGGGTGTTTGGCGTCTTTTACAATTGATAAGATTTTTTTTTGCTGGCAGAATATAGTATAAAGAATTTCAAAATCACAAAAAGGCTCTTTTATGTTTTTCAGCATTTTGTTAGCTCTCTTGGTTTTTTTATTAACTTTCATCGTTCTACTCTCTTGAGCATTTCCACCCCAGCAAGCGATAGCAAACGTTATGATACCCTCAACAACTGCCTTATGGAACATGCAAAGAAGGGTCTTATCTTTTCAGCCTCTAAAAAGGACTTCAAAAGCAGACCAGGGCAGGAAATATTAAGCTGCAGTATAAATTCAGCTCAGTGAAGATCAGACTACCAAAAGTCCTTACATAATTCAGGGCGCATAGCAGATTACATGTGATGTTATTGTTAACCACCATTTACCTTGTAATGACTTTATTCAAAGGAAGCGGTTAAAATATATATATATGACGAGAAAGAAATTAGAATGAGTATGTTGAGAGTTACTCTGTAAAGATACAAAGAGAAGAAAGCAGAATAGAAAAAGGACTGAGGCTGATTATGATACATGTATTAACGTTGCTAACAAAAAAAATTATTAGTTTGAAGATTATTTAAGGTGCTTCAGAGCATGCTGGTTTTATGCTAAATTAAGAATAAGATGTTTAAAAAAAAAAAACAAATTAAAAAAGCAAGCATTAACAATTCATAACTTTCCTACTTCCCTTGCATAAAGAATAATCCCTTCTTAGAAACCATTAAATTAAACAAATAAAGAAACTACATGTAAAGGCCCATAAACCATACAATTTTTTTTTTGCTTTGATTTCCAAAGCATTTATTTTTAATCTCTTTATTATGGACAGCAATCTATGTACATGTACTACAAGGGAGAGAGTCCAGGAAAATTTTCAGGTTATTTTTGCAATTAACTATTATTTTTTGTTTCATTTTGTCATTACTTAAAAAACACCTCTAAATATGAATAGCAATTGATTACTCTTTAGATGAGTGAATGTTGTTTGCATCTACATCAAAGTTTTAATTTTATATTTATGTTTAATTGACATTTATTTAGAACTTAATTTGATTTCTTCTCTAGGTAGTATCATGTGAGGGGCACATTTTAATTTCAAATAACTGTTATCCCTCTATTTATTACTTTTTCGACTTTATTACTTTTACAAGTATGAATTGTAATCTCATGATTTCTTATTTGTCTTTTAATAATCTTTCAATTAAAGTGGATAAACAAAGATTAAGACGAAGTGATGCACTTAAGGTGAGAAAAGGAAAACTGAGAACACATAATTTTATCTGAGCAAAAAGAGTATCAAAATTTTTACTCTTAATATAACAAATGATAATTATAAGGAGACAAAAGATCTGATTTACAAAATCCAGTTGTAATGAAAACTGAATTTGAAAATTAAATTCCCTGAGTGTAATTTTTTGTGTTCAGAAGAAAACAACAAAAAGCCTGTTTGGGGAAAAACAATAACATCGATAAAGGAAATTCACTTGAGTTTCAATGGGAAACAAAATACAGGAACAAATAAAACAAGTATTATCAGTGAAGGGTAAGCTTCTTTTTCTAATCCAGAGGCCTGTGACAGTGTGAGTGTAAGTGTTAACTTTTCAGAGGGTAAGCTGAAAGAACATCAAAGAAGGCTGAAAATAGTGCAGTTTAGAAGTCATTTGCTAAAGTAAAAGAAAATCCTTTTTCCAAGGCTTCGATAACCTCACATTATTGGTGGCAAGAATTTAAATCAATGTACATTTATGTAAGCACCTGTGTGTTCTAGAGAACAAAAACCACAACCAATTTTCTGAATAAGAATAAATAAGAATACATTTTTTTTAATTAAAGAGACAACTAACAGGATGAAATTTTTAAAGAAAACCAGAAACAGCATCATTTTACATCAGTGCAAGATGAACAATTACAATAAATTAAGAGAAGTTGAGATGTGTGACAGGCACATTGATACACACATGCACACAAAAATTGAAATAAAAGTGAGTTTCACTGCAAGTACAAGACAAATCAAAGGCATTGACATTCATCTGTTTCAATGTTACGATGATCTACCAAAGGATCAGCATGAAATATAGACTTCAAAGTTTAAAAGATACGCTAACACTAAATTTCCAATGAACAGTTACAGTAGGACCTCCCTAATCAGGAAATGTCAGGTGATGATGATTTCTCCATGATTTGCCTGGTTTCCCCGATTGGCCACGCCACCAAAAGATTTAGCTTTGAACCCCAATTATGTGAAAATTAAAGACGACTGTCTTCGCTTTTGTTTAGAAAGGATAAATCTGGGATATCTATGTGAGATCTTTTGCAGAGGGAAAAAAATTCATAGCTTTGACGTAAGAATACACTGAAGTCGGATTTCATCTCTTCCTTTAGTCATAAAAAAAGTTACAAAGATTGTCTGGCAAAATATGGCCATGCAAAGGGTTATCAAAAACTGGGCTCCTACAGGTAAATGTTGCCCCACGTTGGCCATGTACGATTTAAACTTTGCCCAATTGGACCACAATATTGTGTACCTAGATCCCCTGTCATCATCCGATAGCCATCGCTTTCTTTGTATACTTTTGGTAGCTTAGTAATACCCGAAATCTCGCCGCAAATCTCGAGTAAACTTCTTCCTCTTTTAGAGGAGATCTCAAGCGTTATTTAGGATATTTTTATTTCACTTTTGGTCCCCAAATAAGCCAAAGTGGGTCCGTTAAAATTGTCAGCTTTCCAAAACAAAAGTGAAAGAAAAAATACTTAAATTTCATCATAATAGTCTACATGGGATCCATTTTCAAAGGTATTTTTATCCAGAATTGCCATTAGCTTTCTTGTAGAATCATCACAGTCCACAAGAGTCTTCTGAGCTATTTGCTCTGAGGAACAAAAAAACACGACAATGATAATGACAGTAAAGTAATAGATATTTTTGCAAATGTTTAAGAATATTAAACCAGTTCAAGAAATCAGTGTAAATAAAAACAGAATGCAATTTATTTAAATCCATTCAGGTCAAATAGATTAAATGGGTGTCTTGATTTTTATCCTGTTTACATTGGACCCTTTTTATCCTGTTTACATTGGATCTTTCTTTTTAATCTTCTTTGAAGACCACAAATTTTGAATTGCAATGTAACAGCAACATTTATATGTAGGCCTACTTGTTGTATCAAATAACATTAATTAGACTCAACAAAATTAGGACTGAGGAAAATAATTGCCAGGAACCATTTTCGTATCTTCTTCGCCATTTAAAAAATAATACTTCTGATCTAACTAGATTAACCTTTAGAAGACTCGTCAAAGATTTTTCCTTTTCAGATTTACACATATGGGCCTAAAACCATATTTTAATGGAAGGTTGTTTCATGCATTTCGAATGGAAAGCCACAACACACATAAAATACAGTCAACTCTGCTTAAGAAGTTGTGTCAAAGTTGGTTTAGCCAAATTTCAGGCAATTTGATTCTTTGGGGGCACAATGAAGAGAAAATAAGGACCTGCACATAATTCTATCAAATAAGTCGATTTTTCACCTGAGACAATATCATTGGTCATATCTCTTGGAGACTGACTGAAGTTGTGGAAAGGATGGAGTGCAGAACGTTTTTCAAAAATAGTCTTGTCTGTCCTCCTTTGAAACTAAAGGGGGAGCAGGGTGGAATGTGCTGTGGCTTATGTTTGTGAGTGAAGGAAAGGGGAGCCTGGAAATGTTGGCTGTGGCAAGGTTTATGCCTTTGGATGGTAACATGTTAAATTACTGAGAGAGTAAGATAGTGTATGGGAGGGGGAGGGGGAAACAAGGCAAAACTAAAAGTCAATGTTTGGCTCGTCTACATTCAAAGTTTTTGGGGGGACTGTGGATGGATAAATATTATTTCTTTGAACCATAATAAATTGCTTGCTCTAACTCAGAGACAGCTCATGGACCCTTCCAAATCTTCTTAATAGTTATTCTTTTTAATCTTCATTTAAGACCACAAAATTTGAATTGAATTAAACAGCAACATTTATATGTAGGCCTACTTGTAGGAAGAATGTTATTAAATAAATTACACTGAAAGTTTGCTTTTGTATCTTGCTTTTTGTCGTAGTTATTTTTGTTGTTGAACATTACTTAGTGCTCAAGGTTGGTTTTAATTTTTTATACCAACTTTAGATAACTTGAAAACAACCTTGTTCCCCCAAAAAAACCACTCTGGTTACTAAAATTCAATTGTTGTCCAGGCAATTTCGTTCCAGTATATGAAGAGCAAATTGTCAGATATTATCAATGTATTAAAAGATGTGGTAAATTAAAAAATTAAACAGAAATGATAGTTTTTTTTTAAGCCAATAAAAGTTTACGTTTACAAAAAAAAAAAATCCTCATCTTCACCAATATTTGTAAAACTGAGTCTACTGAAACATGCCTAATTCTTTGAAAAAAAAATTTTTGCTGTTTTCAAAAGCATAAATTGCCAAGTAACAATTTTAAGAAATCTTGTCAACAGCTAAGAGCAAATTATAGGCTTTACTCAAAGAACTGTTTTGAATTGCACTTAGTTTGTGGTTCTTTTCTGGTTTTGTTGCCTATAAATGATGTTTGTTAATTAAAATTCCAATGTAACATTTACTTGCACAACAGCTATTAAATTCCTTTTTGATAACCTTGTTTGTGCATTTCTATTTAAATCAATGTAAACTGACATAAAAGAAAAAGGGCCCCAAGAATGAAAAACAATTGAAAGTTTTAAAAAATTAAGAAAAATCGTTTTAGGATGTCCCAATGAGTAGAGGTCTTTAACTCATAATGTAAACTTTATAAGTACAAAGAAAAAAAGTTTTTAAACCTAACTGTTTACCAATGAATAGTCATGTCATTAATTTAATTGGTTCCTAGAGTCTTATAAATGTAATATTTCAAAAGGAAGAAAGAGTCAGTATTAAAAAGGGTTAGGATCAAGGTCATCATTTATTTGACTTGGTAGAATAACATCATTATTTTGTTAAAGGATCAGGAGACAAAGTGCCGTGAATTTTTCTTTAGTATTTATTTCACACATAAAAGAAAAAAATTTTAAACCATAACTTTTTGAAAGCCACAGAGGTCAGAATAAATTAAGAACAGATCTATCCCATCTAGGCAGGTTTACAACAACAAAAAAACTCAGAGAGGAGCATTTAGCTAAGCTAGCAAGTAAATCTTATAAACATTTAAAAAGTTCAAAAACGAGTTACTGCACCTTCAAACCACTTCTTGAGGTCTAAATCTTTAGTTTTTTCACTTGCTGTGGTCAACATGTCAGTAGGTAGAGGGCCTGGTGCATAGTTGAGGGTCCTTATGTTTTCCTCTTCACTTGCAAGGACTTTCAGCATCATGTCTCTAGCTGCTTTGGCTGGTAAGAAATTTTAAACATAATTTTAAAAGTATATGCATGTATACTTTTCATTTCACATAAAAATATTTTACACAAACTTCCAAGTTCTAAGCATAGCACAAGGTAGCCATCCTGAAATTTGATTCACAAAATACCAGAGTAGCCTAAGGTCATGTTCCCTGAGTCAATGAGTTTCCTAAGAATGTTTTACAAGACAACATTTTTTTCTGCCCCAGCAGAACAAAACTTGAGGCAACAAAATTTGAAAGTTATTCTTAAATTAAACAATTAAAAAAAAGTATTATGGCTGATTTTAAAAAAAAGCTAGTCATAAGTAGAACTTAAAGAAAACCTGAAAATATATAGATAAGACTTTTCTTTGCCCTCAAGAGCTTAATATTGGAAAAAAAAGTTTGAACATCAATAAAACAATGCATTTTGTGGCACCTTAAGACCTTGAGAAAATTTCATAAAATCACTTAGTAAAGAAAGACATACTTTTGATGCAAATTTATGTGAGACAACATTTAGAAAACATAAAAAAATGTTTGATAGGCTTTTCAAATGAAATGAACTAATAGTTTCGAGAGTAACTAGGAGGTAAAGGTCGAATTTCAAATTTGTGCAAATTGTGAAAGTTTATCTTTTTCACAACACAATGGCACCAGTTTTTTTCTTTCAAAGACACTTATAGCTACAATGGAATCCACTGAAAGTAAACACCTTTAACAGAAAGTTTTGTTGCTTAAACTAAAAAGTCAACACTGCTTGGCAATCCCATTTTGGATCTCTTTATATTTTTGTAATGGTTAAAGTCAACACATTTCAAAGGTCCCTGACTTTATCAGGATTCCACTGCATTTTTACGATGTTGAAAATAAGGACTACGTCAATATGCTATAAAAATATGTTATTTCCTATCGATGGCTTGAGGACGTAGTATAAGCTATCGCTCCTGTTATAACACTTACTCGCTAGTTGCAGTATCTTTAGGAACACTTTCCATGCATGCAAACACAAATACCAAACAGGGTGAAGACCATACAAATTCATAGTTTTCTATAGTCTGTTTCTTGTTACTTTTAGAATCTAAAAATTGCTATTGCCTTTGTTTTTCATTTTAACTTTGTGATACTGACAGCGAGTACATTTTGGGTGGTGATTTGCAAGGCAACAGAACCCTGGTTGCTGAACCGCAGGCATGCATGAGACATAGTGAGACCAGAAATACACAGCTGTACATATGTCTAAAACCTCAGAATTCCTTTTATCCTCTTTCTTTGATTTTCTTTTGCGTTTTTCTCAAAGTGTGTTTTTTTTATACATTTATCCCATATGACTTCAAAGTTTGTCATGCTATACATGTGAAACTTTGCACATAGGTTCCCAGCTAACTGATTATGATTTTTTTCAGAGAATTTTTCCAACACTTTTTAAATTTGTTTTTATAAAATTCTTTCTTCGCGCGAAAAATGATTGTTTATTTCATCGTATACAAAAATGTAAAAAATTCCTATAAAACATAAGTTATTTTTTGTTATCAACAAAAGACTTTGCCAAAATTTTTATATTGATGAGGAAATATGTGTGCAATTGGTAGAGTACAAATCGGTAAAGTAAATTTTTAAGGGTCTAGAGTTTGCTATTTTTATCCTATATGGCGGCCAAAACATGTATACGGTTTCCATGGCAACCATGAGCTTCAGGTGACGACAATAACTTTTATATAGGTTTTTGCACCCCAAACAATATTTTGAAACACATAAGACGGACATATAATTTAGGATCAATTAAGTCTTAAGATAGCACATGCTCAAAGGACAAAAAAGCAAACATTGAGATGGCAAAACAGAAGATGATCCAACTTAGAAACCAAACATGGAAAGACAGAAGACAGAGGAATAACAACAGACCTAAAGGTCAAGCTTCTTCAATGTCTAGTTTGGCCAGTCATATTATAAGAATGGGAGTGAGGCATGGACCTGCAGGAAGGCAAATGAAAAAAGGTTGGAACCAGCTGAGATGTGGCTCTACAGGAGATTACTATGGGTGAAGTGGACCGACAAAAGAATGAATTCCAGCATACTAATCAGAACTGAAAGCCTCGAGAGAGATTCTTGATATTGTTATGTTAGCAAAAGAAGGCTAAAATATTTTGGCCATGCCATACGAAACAAAAATGCCTATCTTATGGCAACAGTACTTCAAGGAAAAGTCATCTCAGGAAGGAAGCCAGGCAGGTACCATCTATCACCAGCTAAGATCATCCAGTGCCATGCTTTGAAGCGTCGGCGATCATGTTTCTCCAT
>BMAT01007661.1:115944-133191 GCA_019649035.1 Elysia marginata | reverse complement strand
TTGGTTAATTGTTATTTGGTTTTCCGTATTGGTACCAATTCATTCTGCAAGCTTTTCAATAATTGTTAGTCTGCCTAAGTTTAGTCGAGTCAACCTCACTTGAGTTGACTTCGCTTTAATCAATTTTGGCTTGAGTGGATCTTAATGTCCGAGAACATTCCCCTTTGTAATAGCTTTCCTGCAAAAAAGAAACTGATAAGTTGATGTCGACTTAACCGTCATAACGGTCAAGTAGATCCATATATCCCTGACCCACTTCCCTTTGTATCCAATAAATTTTTCCTAGATAAGTCAATCTTCACTTTCCTCATGTTATAAAGAGTGAAGCAGTCGTTTTGTAATTAGACTGAGAGGTATCACAAGCTTTTTTTTTCGCAACACCTTCGTACTGCCTTGTTAACTTGTCCCCTCTATCCCATTACACAACAATTCACACCCTCTGGTCACAGTCATAAGTCTAACAAAATGTTTAAGTCACTTCAACTAGGTACAAAGTAAACCCATGGTCAGGGATGGGCTAGCTGACTGTTGGACCTAGCCTATACACGCAGTGTCTGCCACATGGCCCACAAACCACAGCCCATGTTTGCTCCAATTACCTACACCCCCACGCCCTCCTCACCTTTCTCCCCATGCCCAATAAGCCCATGGCTTTTCCCATCTCCAGTCTGCTCATCACTCAAGTAAATGTACATATAAGGCTTTGCCTTTGTAACATTAGAACTAGATCCAGATCTATTCTTCCCTTTCTTTTTCATGTCACTCCCAAACCATGTTAGGTTTCAGTTCTGTATCACTTATCAGTTCTGGCAAAGTCTTGCAGTTCACAGTCAAACTGTTTTTGCTGCTAAATGCAACACCAAGCTATAGATCTAGTCTACATTTACCCCTGCACAAAAAACTCGAAAAGGTAAAATCATAATTTTTTTCTTTTATTTCAACACAAATACGATCAGTTGGCGATAGCTAGTATCAGGGGAAGTAACCATACAGTTATAATTGTCCAACGTACTTAAAACTTTTGTATGCTTCCCCCCCCCCCAATCATTGATGGTTAAGTAGATATATGGATAAGTCAATGCTGATCTTAATCCCTCAGAGACATCGACTTATCAGTTGTCGACTGTAGGAAATATTCCTTTTCTGTAAAACAAGGTTTTTGTTTGGCCCTAAAATTGAACTTAGTTATATTTTGCTTTTATAATGTTGAACACTAAGGACAGCTTAAGTTTTTAGTTACAACACTTGTGGGTCATTTTAGTCAGCTTGCTTTATTGATCTCGGCCACTATAGTTAAAAATCAATTAATAAAAAATTATCTCTTTATTTATCTTATAAAAAATTAGCCCTTGAAATTTTGAGAAACATTTTGTATGATAAATAAATTGTTTAAGAGCAGGTGCATCAACCTGTAGCATATGCATTATGTTATAAGACTGAAACAAATTTGTTTTAAGGTCAAATATTTGTCTTGCTGCATGTTTGCACTAAATTCTGATATATATAAAGAAAGCTTAGTGACACTAAATCTAAATCTCTGATAGTAAAACCAATCTTTCCCTCTGACTTTACCGTCAGTTTCTTTGGTTCATTTGATCCAAGTTTAGTGATCTTGTTGTTTTACGCTTAACCTTTTCAATGAAAGAACAGCGTGGCTCTTCCTTCAAGTTTGCACCTTTAGTTTTAAAGCTTCTGGTCTTTTAAAAAGGTTTTGCTTATATGTATGTCTCTTTGAGTATTGTAAACTTTGTTGTCAGTTTGCACACATTGACACATTCAAAAAGTTAGCTTTATGCAGCATTATCTTCTTTTGCATGTTGTAATTTCACCTAGATTACTTGTTTTACTTCTATTCTTCTTAATTTTATGAATTGAGCTTGGGTCGGTTTTTTTTTGTCTAGATTGTCAAATTTTTTGTTTACTTTGAAAAAATATTTACAAGATAACACATTTATGATAATTGCATTAATAGTACACATATACTGGACTAAAAAATCTGTATGTAATGCTTGTATCTAGGGGCTATGAGAATTTGTATAAGATTTTCTTAATCTGGTGGTAGATTATCTTACATCTTGGGGATGTGGATAAGTTCCATGGTGCTTTCGTACCAGTGTAGTGATAGAATAGTGAAAGTCATGTCTTTCCAAATGTTTGGACATACTTAAAAATTTAAGGATGAAAAAAAAAATACTCATTTTTGTCATGTGTTGTTGAAGAAAGAGATGTAGTTTATAGCTTTAGCTTCTTTATGAAGAAACTTTGTAAGTGTAATGTTATGAACATTAGTTTTTCTCAAATAGATTGAAGCTTTTATCGATTCAAAGGGTCAAATAACATTTATCTTTTTTTTAAACAAATTAACAAAAAAGATTACCACATCAGATTAAAAAAAAACAAAAAACAAAAAAAAAACAAGCTTTCAAAGTAAAATAAAACTTAGTCATAATCTTTTTTTTTTTTTCCAAATATACTGTAAAGTAAAGGACTATGATATTATTTTTTTTAATATTAATTAAAAAAAAAAAAGAAATAAAATGTTCACACACTGTAAAAAGGAACAAAAAATTAGACCAAGAAAAACAAGAAGCAGTCTCTCACTTGTCATCTCTATGATTAAACTTTTAGAAAAAGCATTTAGGGTCAATCTGTAATTGAGAAACATAGGCTGTGAAATATGCTCCAAACGTTTTTTCTGACACACATAACACCTCTCTTTTTCCGGAAGGCCCTTAATAGACGTTTTATATGTGTAACTCAATGCAGTTTTCGTGGCAAACATCAAAATCACTTGCATTGATCATGCTTGGGTGATTGAGTAAATTATTTACATCTATTTTTCCCTCATCTTTGACTGGTTATATATCTAATAAGTACTTAACAAAAAGAAGGACCACACTTTTTAAACAAAAGAAAAAAGAGTCAACAACTGCTGCAATTGGGGGTGGACAAAGGTTTAGATATATTTTGTATGAATGGAATTCTATGGATATTCATAGAGGACTTTTTTTTATGTATCTATATTTTATCCTTCTCCATAGCCACCACCAACATTACCCAAAGGAAGATTTTCAGACGAATTCGTTGACTTTGTGGAAAGATGGTAAGGGTTTTAAATTTTACTAGCCAAATGCACATCAGAACAGAATAGTTTATTCAATATCTTTTAATGTAATTATTGACTTAATAATTTCAATAATGGAGGCTGCTGCAGTAGAGATATTAAATACTATGTGCATGTCAAAGTGGGTGAGCAGTGGCGCAATCGGTAGGGCGGTTGACCGCTATCTAAGTGAGAGTTCCCGAGTTCGATCCCCAGTCCGGGCTAAATTTATATGCTCCCCTGTGCCCACCCAGCACTTGATGGGTAGCTAGGTCTCTTAAGACTCGGCGAAAGTAAAGGCGGCGAGGAAAGCAATGGCAAACTACCTCACTATGCCGTGTGCCTAGAAAAACAAGGACCCTACTCCTTGTTCTCCTACGCTCGTTTCGAGTATGGGACTAGCTTTACATGTCAAAAAAGTAATGGTTGATTGGATTTAAAAAAAAATATTAATTTAAAATGTTCTTGATTCCATTAGAGAGTGGTAGACTTATGTCAAAAACATAAAATTTACATTAACATTGTCATAATGAAAGTAAAATTGAAATCTTTCTAAAGATTAAGAAGTAGGCCTACAGCATTTTGACAATACTCTGCATTTTCCCTGATTTTGATTTTCTTTGCGCTGGTCAAAAGATTTTCTTTTCACTATTATTCATCTTCAGTTTGAAAAAGAATCCAACGGAGCGAGCTGACCTTCAGTGTCTCATGGTAAGTAGGGAATATTCTTATAGCAGTAGGCCCTATACAGTAGAATGTTTTTAAAACCAAAATTTTCGGAGGTTCAATTTTCATTTTGGATTAAATATTGTAAATAATTTGATACAAAAAAAAATTGATGTAAGCAGCACCTGATCCAGTTAGTTATATTTTAGAGTTGTGGCCCTTGTTTACCGGCCTAGGTTAATGTCATTCTTGCAGTTGACACTCCTTACCCTCTTTCTTTTATACTCTTTCTAAATTCCTTGGTTTTTTCTGTTAGAATGCTGCTCAGGGATATTCTTGAATGAACACACCCTCCGACATAACTTTTATAAATCATTTCAGTTCAGTTGTAGCCAAGGCTGGTTGATTGAAAACCAAACAATGGGACTTAAAATGCATTCATGCAATCTATGTTCTATACAAATAAGTTTTGGTTCCACATGTCTATCATAACATCCTTTAAAGAGTATTTATGTTCAGACTAATTAATCCAAAGAATTGAATGGTAGAGCTCAACAGAACACTGTTAGGGCAGACGTAGTCTTAGTAAAAAATTGTCCGTGAATACCGACTAGACAAGGAAAAAAAACTAAGACTAGTTACGACAATTTTAGCCCTAGGCCTGCGACTTTCCAATGAAGCAGTCTCCAGTCCAGGTCTAGCTATTTTTTCTGTGTAGGAAATTTGTTTTCAAGTCTGTATCTGGATCATAAAATAAGTTGTGCCCTTTTTAAAAAAAATGAATAGCACATTAGCAGGTTCATTGATACAGTGGATTCGTTTGTGTGTGTGGGCTCGCTTTGTCTGTGATACTGAAACTGGCTGACATTGACAGTGATTTAAAGCAGCTCGGTCATGGAGACTGGAACATTTTTTACTGATGCAGATATGTAGAGAGGCATTGAGCTAGGCCAATAAAATTTATCGAGCTTTATAACCTCCCTCTAAATTGACACAACCGCACGCGCGCTGCGTGTTCCTGTAACACACTGTCACTGTCGGTCAGCGCAGTTGGACCTGTGATTGAGATTTTGTCTTGCGATGTATACTCATTTTTATTAACTCTAGTCTTACTCCTAGTCTCAGTGTTATTACTAGCGCTTTTCAGTTCACGCTAAGCACGCATTCAGTCAAGATGTCCAAAAGTTTTGGGACTCGATCATTGCCCTTTAAAATTTATGTTTAAAAACAGACTCATTTTAAACCAAAATCGATTAGAAGGACCCCGAAATTTCGGTTTAAAGGTATTCTACTGTGTAACTAAGTTCATTCATTTAAAAATGTTGGCTAGTGTGGGGATCAAACCCCTGACATTCGCACACCTCGACTATCACATAATTAGCACAATGCTCTAAATGCACTCTGTTGATTTAGATAATCTGAAGGAAGTGATGGCGGTTGTGACTGGCTTGTGAGGGAGGATTAGACTGAAAATGGCTATTCTTTGAATCAAGAGCTTGGAGGGTGTTCAGATTTCAAATGTCAAAAAGGACCTATCCCAGGTTGAATTTAGATTGCTAAACAACATTATGGACTCATACACCCTTCCAAATTTGAGATCACAAACCTCGATCTAGATCTAGATTCTAGATCATTCTGGGATCCATCTGCTCTGAGTAAGCACTTAGACGACAGCTCTTTACTACCAAAGAGGCGCTATTTTCTTGTAAAAATGACAAAAACTAAGAAGATTGATATCTCTAAAAAAAATCACAAAATTTTCAGACTTTGGTGCATGTCCCTAAAATAGTGAATTATGCTATCTATTACCATACAATTGGCCCTTTTTAACCACTGTCTGAATTTGCAGCATTTAAAGAAATGTAGCCTTAAAACAAAACAATTGTCTCCCACACTCTATTTTTCATGTAGATTTTTTGCGCACGGCTGCCTTATTTTGTCTGAAAATTGAGGTCTTGAAAAAATGTCAATGATGTATAGGTGACCCTGTGAATATCAAGTTTATCATATTTCATGACTATTGCATTTGTTGCAATTTAAGTAGGGCCTAATATCTTTTTCAAATTAAGTTTTTGAAAATCTACAGCCCTGAGAACTTGGCCAACTATCAGGTTGACCTGTTTTGTTTGTTTTTTATGTTTTTTTTTTTTTTTTTAGATGTTATGGCATGTCAGGCAACCATTCCTAATGCTGTCACCCTATAAAATCACAAATTAGAAAATTGTAACCTCAAAAATTGGAGTGAAAATTGCCAAAAAATGCAAGGAAACATATTGTTACTTTTATTATTATTCTCTTTATCTAATTTTTTAGCACTAAACCAGTTGATTATTTGCAAGGAACAGATGTCAGAAACTTAAGTTTAAATGAACATACTTAAATTGGGAATTTTTTTTCTGTCGAAAAACTTCAATATCTTTTCAGAAATTAATCATGAATGTTCAAGCAGGTTTCATATTTGAAAGCTGAAAAAAGTTCAAGACTTCAAATGAAGAATTAGAAATGAAGGAATTTTTTTTCTTCTACAGAATCACCCTTTTGTCAAGAAATTTGAGACTGCTGATATCAACATCGGAAACTGGGTCTGCAAAGTTTTGGAGAACAAGCCCAGCTGAGTTAAAAAAAAAAGAGTTAAAGACTGGAGGCAGAAACAATGTGGACAACACTGTTTAGGGAGCCAGACAGTGGCTTAACCTGATATGTCACAATGAAATACATGTAGATATCTGGATACATCTATTCATTTACCATGTTAACTTTCACAAAATGGCAATCCACAAAATGTTCATAAACTACTAAATGAGGAAATATCTATTCAATTTTGTAACCATACTGTTTAAAGTAAAAGAAAAACAATGTTTCTGTGTGGTAAGGTTTTTTTTTTTTTTTTTATTATTATTTAAGGCCAGAGATATCTTTTTGAGACTTAATGAAAAAGTTAAGAGATCTGCACATGTACTAGAAATGACTAGGATTTGTCGATTCTTGGGTTGGAAATGAATTGTCTGTATCCTTATTGTTTATTGTAAATAAGAGACGAAAATCTTTTCTTTGTGATAATTTAGTGATAGCGTAAAGCCGTATGATAACTAAATACAGGCTTTATTTTCAAAATCATGATTTCTTAGCAAATAATGTGGGCATTAAAAAAATGCTTGGAAATTTTAAGATACTTTATGGCATTGAAATACTTAACTAATTTTATATGCTAAAAGACATGGTCATTCTAAAAATATGAGAACTCTCAGGTTAACTGTCATATTTTTACCTATCCTTCCATCAAAACAGTTCATTTTTAGTTAAGAAAGAAAGAATTAAATGAGGGTTAAGCACAAATTGTTTTAACAATTATGATTGTTTACATGTGCTGTGTTATTAAATTTTTTGACTTGTCTAAGAAACCTTATCTCATCCAATGCACTCTAACATAATTGCACAGTTTAGCACAGCTTTGCAGACTGTATTGTCCAGGTTTTTCCTTTTTCTTTTCTTTTTGCATTAAATCAAAATACAGCTGGCATAAAAATCAAGCCATTTTTTTGCGTAATGAATTTGTTTTTGATAAAAAAAAAAGTTATTTTTTTGATTAAGTAGACTTTATTTTAAACTATTTTTAGCTTTAAAAAATGAAAAAATTACCAGGAAATGTAAAGTTCTGAATAAGAGCAGCCATTTTGAAGAATATGGTAAAAAAAAGATTATATGTGCTAAATCTCCAGTGGTGTCAACTGAACTGTGGTTTTATAAAGTAGAGAAAATATGTAGAAACTTGATTGTAACTAAAGATGGCATTCCTTACATTGTAATCCATGCAGAATATGTGTGTCTATTGATAGAGATTTTAAAAGTTGGTTCGTATTGACAATATAAGACCAATTCTTATTTTGACATCTAACTCAGCATTTCAGATTAATATAGTAAATCTCTATCATAAAAAAAAACAACCAAAAAACAATATAAGTTAATGCCCATGAGTAATCTTCTAGTGCCTTGCTAGGTTTAGATTAAGCAGTTGGTTTTTTAAATTAAATTTTAAGTTCCCCTGAATTATGCATCATGTTCACATAATTTTTATTTTCAATATTAGGAATATTCCAGTCTGTAATGAAAGGAAAAAAATATAGGCCTACTACATGTATAATTTTGCTTGAAAGCACAGCAGCTTTGCTGAATGACAACTATGCATCACCCATTTCTAAATGTCAATCAGTGCACATTTTCGTTTTTGTTTCTTTAACTCATAAAGTGTAATGTTATCTTGGGTTTCTCAGGATTTATCTGTTTGTATTTTATTATATTATTGATTATTGAGTTGGGTTTTAAAAAGCATCAAATTGCTTTTTCCATCCATGCGTTGCATTGAACGCTTTATGTATTACATATGTTGTTTCATCCACCTCTTTGATTTTTGTATGTTGATGTTCTACTATTAAAGAATAAAAAATTTATAACAAATGTTGTTGCTGCCATTTGGGCAGACTCATTTTTGGCAAGGTCGTATTGTGTTGGTTTTTTTATGTTAATATATATCTCATTTTGACCATATACATTGCCTTTCTTTATGTGTTAGTAGTAGCTGGCTGCACTGGCTACAGTAATAAGTATAAGTATATCATGTTTAAATCGTTCCATTACATCAATTAGAAGCTGCAATTGAATATTTCAGTCAGTATAAAAAGTACCTTGTCTCACAAGGGTTTGAACACCTGACACAAGGTAAAATTTTTCTATCACTATACGGTACAAGGAATACCAATACAATCTTTTTTTTTCCTTTTGCTTATTGCTGATGAGCTAAATTTAATGTTATTTTTTTAATTCCCTTTTCAGGATCTTTCCTGGCTAAAAAAACAAAACTGATTGTTTTACATGCAAAGAGCAAATGGCATTGACAGTATAGTATCTTGAAAGTTAATAGTTAAATGCATTGTCACCAATTCAGGTTACAAGGAACTGATTCTAGAGTAAGACTTAGACCCGTAAAATGATAAGCTTCTGTCAGTGTACTGCAATGACTTTTCATATTTATAGATCATAAATCATTCATTTCATAACAGTTTATATTTCTAAGCAAGTTATGATGTTTCATCATGCTTTTTTTTCTTAGTTCATTATACATTTTTATAGAGATCTAAGCATTTTTGTGTGGGCAATTCCACACCTCCCTTCAGTAAGTGCTAAAATGGGCATGCTATATAGATTAGTTGTAGTTCTAATTAACAATAAAAATCAAGAGCAATACTAATACCCTAAAGCTGAGTGACCTCTTAAAAAGGTAAGGGGTGGAATTACAACCTATGGTTATTAAAAAAAATACAAAGGAGTCCACTTAACTCAAATCTATTGTTTGATCCCAACTATCCCGTAGTATTTTTTTTTTTTAATTATCTCTTAACTCTAATATTTTGAACTGAATTAGCTGTTCCTAAGCACTTGACTTAAATGGACTGGTTGTAATAAGGACTGAATATCAACGTTAAATTTGAACCAGTGCCTGTGGCTGTAGAGACATCTGCCTGGACAATATGTTTTGTGACAGGTATTGACACTATACCTTGGTTAGTCAGTAGGTAAAGACGGATGTAATAGGATGAGTATATATCATCAGTTTTAAACATGCTTAGGTGAAATCAATCGGGTATTGTATACTGTTTCAGTTTTGGGAGATGACAGATACCCCTATTCTTAAAGAGTAATCTAATTTTTCAAACAAGGAAATAGATGTAACTTTGTAAGTCTTGGTTAGTATTTTTACAGGAAAAAAACCTGAATCATGGATGGTTTTATCTAGCAAATTTATGACAATGGTAACAGCAACAAATAAATTCCTTAAGAAAAAAACAGATTGTTTCACATGTTTCATATTCCTATTATGTGTAAAGCTTAGAATACACTGGACTTGAATTGCATTGCAAATTGCATAGTTTTCAGAATATGGGACTGTTCTGTTAAAACCGCTTCTTTTCAACTAACTCTGCTTTATTTTTTTGTGTTGATGTAATTAAAATGATGGGATCTCCCCTCTATTTTGTACTATTGTGTATGAACAAAAATAAAATTATTGCTGTAAACATCAAGCTGTATTCCATTCCTATTATTACCTATTAGTCAATACCCTTGTGTTCGTTCAGCATGTTTAAAACCATTCTATGCTGTTGCTTGATACTGGCATAGGAGCCTGTCTTGAACAAGTTAAACTTAAAGGGTAGCCCACAGAAAATTGCCCATAGTTTTTCCATTTGTAGGTGAAATAGGTTGGCGTGTATACTACAATCATGTCCCTACTCTTACTAGCGACAGGTTTAACATTTTAGCTAAACAACAAAGAGACATTTTCAAAGGTGGATCAAAGGAGTGCCTGTAAATAATTTGAAACAATAGAGATTATTAGTTTTTTGTTGTAAGCCTTCTAATCTAATCTGTTGTAATTAAGTCGATTTTCAGAACTTATTGTAATACATGTACTTAATTAGCCTTCATAATATGTGAGGAAGTCTAAACAAGCCCGTTCCATCATGGAAAAAAGTGTAGTCAAGTTAACTGAATAAGGGGCTTAAAACACTAGTTATATCTACAAGATACTTGGCATTAGATTTTAGAACTGTTTTGTAATATTCTATTAAAGGATGTTTTTACCAATGATAAGTTCTGCTGTTGAACCTGCCTAGCTGACTACTTTTCTACACCTCCGTTGTTTTTTTTCTTTATGTTTTGGTATCCTGCATGGCGGCCACCTTCCCAACATGATCATATTCATAAGCAGCTTTTATATCATCATACTCTTTACAATTTCTCTTTAAAAAACCTCTGCAACGCGACCACTCTTAACCTGAAAAGAACTAGTCAGTCATAGGTCCATTACTCCAACCTACCCCAAGCCTACCTACTCTAGGTTGTAACCCTACAAATAATACGATCTGCAGGACCATATAAATAGCCATTGTGAAACTGACAGTTAGTAACAAGGGCAAGGCAACATGTAAAGTAACAATACATCAAGTACCCTCACTTTACCCATCAGCAAGCACTTCCATTTTACAACATTCTAGCTCAGTCACCACACCTGACTGTCATTATGCAAATTTTGACTATGAGGCGTCAACCTTCTTCAAGAGGGTCTGAACTCAGTAGGCCTAAACACAAAATGATGTAAACTGTCCTCTTCAGAAAAACTTTTTAATGCGCAGCTTGCAGGCATTCGTAATTGCTCAGAACCCGCGAGGAAAAGTTTGCTACATTGGGAAAAAAAAACAGATGTAAAGAAACTGGGTTATACAGGTTTGAAAGCATCAGAACCCAGAAGTTGAAGTTGTTTTCCACAGAAATGAAAGAAACTGCCTTTCATAGATTAACAAGCATGATTGCCCATCACGACCGCAATCATAAGTGATCTTCAATGGTCGCTTTGGGTAGGTTCAACTCTAATATTTCTGGAGGGATTGGGTCACTTGTTCTGAGAACAAATCCCTATTATCTACACAAATTTTGGTTGTTGATTTCAAGGCCTCAAGGTTCTTGGGGCAAAATTTTGGAGAAATCAATGCAACATGGTGTACGTAAAAATTCAGGTCATATTTTTTTCTAAACAGTAACTATGGCCTTGCCCATAACAGTCAATCAAAGATTCTATCTTAAAAAAAACCATGCTTTTAACAATAACAGATGAACAAACACAGATTCTTCCAAAACTGAAAGCATAAGTACTTTGTTATGTCACAATCAAGGATCTTCTTTGCTCTTTCAAGTTTTCACTGTGTTGAATATATCTGAAAAAAGGTGTTCATGGGGGGTATTGGGAACTCTAGTTTCAAAGGTAATAAGTCTAGTTTTTTATTTATTGATCAAAATAATCTCTTTGATTATCATTGTTTTCTATTAGTATTAACTGATATACAGCAATACTGAATCAATAAATAAGCCAAGAATAGAACTTTTTTACATTAAAAAAATTCTTACACTCGCAAATGTTCCTCTAAAATATTTAAAACAAGTGATCCAGGGGTGTTGATCTTTCAGATTTTTAAAAATTGTTTTCTGGGGATTTCCGGCTTTTATTGTGTTATCGTGACACGTTGCAATAATTGTGTTGAACTACAGTTTTCATGACATATTTAGGTTTTATCTCAGGGATCATTCACGCCCATGAGAAATTCTATGAATAGCCAAAGATGATGGATTGTGACATGACTAAGCCCTTGGATTTGGCTTTGCATTCTCCCTGATATAACAACACAGCATTAAAAACTTTTGGACTGGGGCTGTATTCAAGTAATTGTGATAGTGTAATCTTTGCAGAGGATGATGGGAAGCAACGTAGACCACAGAAAAGTGACCCTAAATGAAAAATCCTGTTTGTTTAGTTTAAGATGTAAGTGTGAAAGTGTTGACAATCCTGCCTGTGCCTCCCCTCCCTTTTAAAAGTCTTTTTTCAAGCATTCAAAACCCAACATGGCTCAGATGCCGCTAAGGATATGATGAAAGACAATAATGTTAGGTTTTCAAGGCTTGGAGAAAAAAAATGTATAGATTGTCTATGAAAACATGACCACATGTTATTTATTTGGGATGGCTCAAAAGTTTTATTTACTAAATAAAGAGGCAGGTATTCTTTAACCTAGAAAAGTTCATAAATATTTAATTGATTTGAATGAACTTCTGACAGGCATGTGAACATATTTTAAACTGTCATATTACACTTTAAGTAACTGAATGTTAATTCAACTGGCATTTATACGATACATGCAGGTGGGACTTGGAGAATCAAATAAATTGATGTACGTATAACTGTAAACCCTGCTATGCGTTTACAAGATCCTATTACCTAAGCCTTGGATGTTTGAATCCTCTTTTTAATGACTTTTCAATCCACTGTTGAATTTTTGTTAGTTATGTTTGCTGACACAAGAGTACATTTAACCACAAACTGACTTAATTCCAAAGGGCAAAAGCACACTATCACAATAAACATAAAATATAACAATTTCTTTATTATCCTAAAAATTCCAAAAGATAGAAAAAAAATTATGGTTCATGTGCCATTTAGCAGGTAAATGTTATTATTAAATTCAAGTAAGATTGAATTTTCCTAAGCCCTTGTAGGTATGGTACTGTTCTTTTCAATTTCAAAATATTTTTACCTATATTTTTATTCTGTAAGTGTAAACAATTTCAAACTATACAATGTATTATCATTGCAATTGCTTTTCAACACTACAATATAAATACAATTTTTCATTAACTATTAAAGGATAATATAATAAACCATATTCACAAACAGGGTTTCTGAGAATGGCCTGATTTTGGTTGAGGTTTTACTAATTGTGAATTTTTTTTAACCGTTGTAAGTGCAGTTTTGTTCCCAATCTCTTTGTCATCATTGCACTCATCTGGTGGGTTTAAGCCTGATAGGCTTTCCGCTCTGCGCAGTTTCAAGGTGCGATTGGCAGTATAAAGTCGTGGTTTGTAAGTATGTGAAGATTTTTTAGAGTTGATTGATGTGAATTTAGTGGTCTTCTCACTGCTATGCCCACTATCACAAGATAACGTCCTGATATGATCATGGTTTGACTTGTCTGAAGAATCTGGGGCCACAGAACTGAATGAACTTATGTCGTTTAACTTCTCATGTTGCTCTGTTTGAAGCTCAAGACCTCTGACTGTTGTTTCAGAGGAGGAAATGTCACTATTTTCAGTCAATCCTGAGAAGTCAGAAATCCACTCTTGATGTGGCTCCCACTTTTTTTTCTTGGTCAGTTTCTTCCCTCTTTGGGGAGACTCAGCGTTCTCCATACAACTATTTGCTTGATCAGAAGCATGCTTGATAAAAGAGCTGGCTTCTGGTGAATGAGACTTTCCATCAATTTCAGAAAAAAGGTCTACTGGATTTTTCTTTTGATCTCTGGCACTTCTGCTCTTACAGCTAATTATGCTTAACTTTGTTTCCTCCCTGCCACTTACATTAGCAGGTACTACGTCTTCTGTTTTGTCAATGTGCAGCATCGCTTCCTTTTCTGGAGCCTTACTATAAGTTTTGACAGGGCACCACTGCTTCTCATACTTTGCTTCCAAATCCTCAATCAATTGTTGAAGTTCTAAGTCTTTTCTGGTTTGCTCCTCTGCCACATCTTTCCTCGACAATATTGCTTGGTCCCTTTGTTTCTGGCACTGCCCAACTAAATCTTCCAGCTTGGAAAAAAAATCTGATGCAAACCTTGAAAAAGCTGGGCCACCTGTTTTAGGGAACATGAATTAAGATTTTTTTAAAGTTCTTTTTTTTTTTGATTGCATGACTCATTCTATTAATGTCTTTCAAGTCACAAAAGATTGAGAACAAAATCTCATCTAAATTCTAAAGCCAAATAATTGTTAAGATTTTTTTGTGGGGTGGGGGGTGGGGGGGAGGGTTATTCTCACCTTATGCTTTAATCCTTAAAAATTAAGTTTTCAAAATTTGATGGCATCAAATTAAAAACTAATTCCTGTTAGCAAACACAAAAAAAAAGGAAAGAAAAAAATAATAGTAATTTATTGGCAAATGAAGGGAGAAAAGAAAACAATACATGTAATTGTTTTTCATAAAAGCTACACAACTTATCATCAGTGGAAGAATGAGCAAAAACCACATTATAAGCACAGAAATGTTTGGTCTAAGTTTATTAATTTTTTCAAGTAAAATTTTTTTCTAAGTACCTGTGTCTTCTTTTTCAAGGTCTTGCTTTTGAAACATCTCCTCCACATGAGACAGCTGATAGAAGAAAAAAAACCAATGTTTTGAATAAGTTTTCTATAAATGTTATATGTAAAGAACTATAAAAAACATTTTTAATTATTACAAAAAAAATAATTAAAAAATACTATTCAAGTCTTCTGAATAGTGTATTTGAGTGCGGTGAGACAAGGGAAAATAATATTTCATTCCAGTAAGTCCTTTTTTGCTTGTGTGCTTTTTTGTTTGTCTTTTTGTTTTGTTTTTTTTTTTTTTGGGGGGGGGGGGGGGGCGTCAAGGTATGACAATGCTTCCTCTGAAAGTTAAAATATAAGTGAGCATGCACATGGTAAGTGCTTACACATTAAATAATACTTTTCAATTAAAATTCTAAATTAATATAATAGCACCTGATGATTCTTGATACATTCCTCCTTAAAAAATCTTTGTAAAAGGTTTTGTATCACTATAGGAAAAAAAATGCTTCTTTTCATTCAAATTCAAAACTATTGGTAAATGTTTCACACACTTCTTAGTAGCAATAGAGGCAGGGCAGTAAGAGCTTTAGATAAAGTGCCAGGGCAAAGGTCAAGAAGTTGGTTTCTTTTTTTTTAAAAACTTTTTATCTACCCAGCAATCACAATTAACCAGTTTTGTTCATTTAGATATTGCCTCCAAAACCTGCTTCTGTTTAAACTGACAGCTATATAATTTTTTGTTCAAAGACAAATGTTTGTGGATTTGACATTTCAAACTAATTCAACTATTTACTTGTCAAAGACATTTGAATTCATCATTGCCAAGAACTTGCAGAACCTTTAATCTACATATGACAGTTCCTACTGCAGGATCTTTGACCAGGGTCAGCTATCAGATAGTTTTCAGATTCGGACTTGGGTACACCAAGGATGCCTTCTGTCACCATTTCTCATTATTTTGGCTTTTGATTGGGTTACGAAGAAGTCTACAAGAGGTAAACAAAATCATTTAAATGGCATTCAGTGAAACCTATGGCAGCAGTTAGATGACTTAGATTTTGCCGATGACCTGGCCTTGCTTTCACATACAAAAGGGTAGATGCAAAGCAAGACTGAGGACCTAAATATAATATCAAAGAGTCTTGGGCTTCGCATCCACACCGGAAAGTCTAAGGTACCGACCGTACTTAGGTCAGGAGTAGAAACCGAGGAAGGAATCATACTAAGAACAGAGGCATTAGAGGAAGTAGTCTCATTTACATCTTTAGGAAGTATAATCGACCTGAAGGGTGGAAAAGACACGGACATTAAGGCAAAAACTGGAAAGGCAAGATCAACATACACAAAACTATGTACAAAGGATCTGGAAAGCTGGAAACATCTCAAAAGATCAAGATCAGACTTTACAATTCTAATGTCAAATCAGTTTTGCTGTGAGGTTGCGAAACTTTAAAAGCCACTCCTGGAGCAATAAAGAAAGTGCAAACCTCTATAAATAGATGTATGAGGGGTATTCTGAGAATAGAACAGCATGATAGGGTAAGAAATGAGGAGGTTTGGAGGCGAACAGGACATCACAGGCTCCCCAGCAAAAAAGAAATCAACTTAGCGGAATCCACTGTATCTCAAAATTTCAAACATAGTTATGACAGAACAGGTACTGTTAAGAATTCACTGTTAATTCAGACTTTTCTTATGTCAGTAATATGACATAAGATTAACATGAGTGCAATACACATAATCCTACCAACAAAAACATTTTATTTTTCATATCTATGTTTGCTATGTTCAAGTAAAGAGCATGATTGCATGAAGGCAAGAAAAGCAGAATAGAGATCTATTTAATACCTTTTTTGTTTAAACAGACCAGAAGTAATAAGATTGAGATCTATAATTGTTCTTACTTGTTGTTCATTTTCTTTCATGATAGCCAAGAAGTCTCTAAATGCCTGTTCAGTTGCAGAATCTTTCAGTTCTCTGTAAGCACCAAGAATGTCTGGAAAAACATTCCAAATAACATTAGATTAAATTTATTTTAGAAGTAACATTGAACCACTGACTGACTCAAACTTGCCCATTTAGATATTTTTATCCCCTAAGCATGCCTGGAGAGCTCAGGTGTATTGAAATAAAGATAATGCTACCATACTTATTCAAAACAAGAATCAATATTTTTGGCATCCACCTATTAACTTTTAAGTCCTTGCCTAAGTGTGTAACCTAAACCAAGCACAAATATGGAGAACACTTGGATCTAAATCTAGAATAACTTTTAATTTATACACTCATAAGTAATCTTGGACATTCACTACCAAATATTGAGAACACAGAATAAACATATTTAGATCGCCAGTTGTTTTTTTTTTTTTGCTGCTTTTTGTTGTGATTTATATATTGCAACAGAAAAACATTGCTTAAGGGGGGATGCGGGTTAAAAATCGGGTTTCAGCACTAAAATATCGATTTTGGGGTTTTGGTTTATTCTGAAAACCAAACATCTGATGAACATACTCATTTTGAGAGCTAAAAGTAATAAATATTAAAAATTTACTTAAAATTAAGTTTTTTGAGACTACCAGTAGCACTAGATTCGGGGCAGAGTTAAAAATTGTAAAAGAGGGTGTGAAATAGTTTGTAACACAATCAATGAAAAATATGAGGCGTGACTGAAAAGTCACTACTGTTTCCATACTCAGCATTTCAAAGATAAATATCGACATGAAATGAAAGCTTAAAATGTCTCCAATACATGAAGCCACCTTAATATTTTTAAGTAGTCGCCATTTCCGCTATCA